>JAOTAY010064051.1:0-18008 GCA_025629805.1 Erythroxylum baracoense | reverse complement strand
ATAATCCCTAATTTAAATTATGGAATTGTGATCTCTCAATTCACAATTGACCCAAAACCTAAATTAGTTCTAAAATTATCTATTAACCTATCGGGAACCTATGCTTGATCTCTCGTTACACAATTTCACCGGTTTGATTCAATTCTTATCTATCAATTTACCTAACTCTTGTTAGCCCAAATTGATGATATTCACTCAGCTCACTCTCAGTTTGTTGCTGAATTATTAAGAATAGATATTGAATCACAAAATAACTCAATTAAAACACAATGAATCCAATTTCATAAATCTAAAGAATCAAAATCTTGAAGGTAAGTTTAGACAAAAATCAACAGTCAACAACACTATTCTTAATAATTATCCCAATTTGATACATCAATAAAATTGAAATAAAATCAAAGATATTGTCAGAATGGACTCGTGGAGGCAGCGATTACAAGAAACCATCTGTTCTAGGAAGTACTTTGTGTCAAGCTTCATCTCCGTGTCTCTCTTCCTTCGTCTCCTTCCTCAAATCACTCAATAGCTCTCTAGAGTTCTGAATTTGCTAAAGTGAAAAGCTTTGTCAAAAAGACTCCTCTTTCTGTCTTTTAATGTTCCTTTTATATTTTGGAAGCCCTAGGTTTAATCCGGGGTCGAAACGGTCCAAAAAATCACACAAAACTTGAGTTTCTGCCGATGCAAGCCATGATCGTGGCCTTGCTTACATCGATTATGGCCAGCACCTAAACCTTTCTGTCACGATCGTTGCCCAAAGTGCACAATCATGACCTGGCATATAACTCTCTGTCACAATGGTGACCCAAAGTGCACGATCATGGCCAGGGTCCTTTCAGCTCACCTTTTTTTGCCCGAAACTCTTCGAAACTTCTCTGTTCTTCGCCGTTTACCCTGAAACACTAACAAACCCATCAAGGTACCTCAAAAATACAATATTTAAGCTCAAAGACTCATACTAACCCATAAAAACAATTAAACACATAAATTACACAATTAACACCCAAATACACACTAAACACTCAAATTAACATTAAATCCTTAACAAATTAAACCTTAAAACACAATGCAAATCACAACTATCATGAAGTACTAAGGTAGAGAATTGGCTCATATGCTTATTTAATGGAAAGGATTACCCAGGGAGGAAGCTGCTTAGGAATGTAAACAAGACTTGGAGTCGAATTACCCTACCTTTAACCTTGAGGACAAGGTTGCAACTGAAGGAGAGAACCATGATACAAGCCCATCAAAGAAGATTGAGACCTCAAGCCTCAATGTTAAACCTCAGTCTCGCAAACCTGGCTGGATGAAAGACCATGGTGTTAGCTAAGGGATAATATTGAGCGATTATGAATTTTTGTTTTTTATTAATATTCCTTATCCTCCTAGAATGAAACCGTTATGGTCATCCTATATGTACACTGGAATATTGAAAGAAAGGAAATGGAAATATTCTCTGCTCATTCCTTTTCTCTCTTCTTTACTTTCTCTCTCTTCTTTTAACCTTGTCTTAGTTCTGCTTTGTTTTTCTGATCTACTCACGTCATTGTAAAATCGAAATAAGATATGCTAAAACTTCGTTAATAACATAGGTAAACTATAAATCTACAGCTATTGGAAACTCTCTAGTTTTGCTAGAATTAGAAATTAGAGCTGGAAGTTACAAAAAAGAAATTAAAACAAAAGGATAGGTTTAAGAATAGTTATTAGGATTAAAAATAAGAAACTAATTTTTGAAACAAGAAAACCTATTAACCCTAAGACAATAGGTACCAATAAATCATTTCAATTAGAAATCATTCCTAATTTTAAAATCCATTCTTTAGAAGAAATTATCATAATTCTAAAATTTAGAATTTTTATAAAAAAGGAAGTCAGTCCTCTTTTTTTACTAACAAATTAAACATATATCAAAAGGTTAAATGCCCAATAGGGCCAAAAGTTATTGGGTTTGATCAATTTAGGGCCAAACATTATAATCTGTACAATTAAGGTCTAAACATTATCGAGTCTGCTCAATATTAGGCTATTTTGGACGAAAATTTAACAGTGTCACACGCTCGTCGTTAAGTCTGAGTGAGATGTTTACGTGACATTTTGGTGACCTATTTTCTGACACCTTCCTTAATTAAAACCCTTATATTCATTGAAGTATACCATCATATATGTAAGTTATGGATTAGAGGAAAGAGAAGAAGAGTAAAGAAACATGAAAGAAGAAGTAGAGAAGAACCAAGAATGGAAAAAAGATCCTTTTGTTAGTTTACACTAATATTAATACGTCAATAACTTATATAACATTATTAGGTAATAAGCATGTACATCGTATATTTCTAGAAAGAATAAAAAAAAGTAAAGGAAATCATTGTTGCTTGTTAGAAGCAGAAAATGCTTCCTGGTTATATACATATTGGTTTCTACACCTAAAAAATAGGAAATGCTTCAAGGTTATATATCTAGCTTTGCTGATAGATACATAGTGACCTTCTTTTCCTTCGAGGGATGGGAAAATAAAAAGGAAAAACATCACCAAAGGATACATACGTTGTACTAGAAGAAGATGCAGAGCTGTGTAAGACTACACCATCTTTATAGTCGAAGCTAAGCTATATACCAATAACGAGAACCTTATTAGACTTTAGTATTTTATTATGCAATAATTGTTAGGTTAGCCATGGTTGCATGCATCATATACATACTAATGCAGAGGAAGTGTTGGAATCAAGATTCTGACACCATGACAACCCGAAAACCACATAATCAAATATGCATGCATGGATATGTAAAAGAACATGAAATATAAAAACTTTTACCTTATGTTTCTCCTCCTTTCTTGTTTCTCCTTGATCACCCAAGAACACGTAAAGAAGATGAAGAAACATTTGTAAAAGGGTGATTTGAGCAACAAACTAGATGAGTTCTAGTAGATGCTCAAGATGATAGAAGATAGATCAAGAATCTTATTACATGCACTTTAATTCATACAGCAATTGTATGAATTGCAAGAACAAGGTTCTTTATACCTCTCTCTCACTCTAAAACTCTTTAAGAGCCCTTATTCTCTCACTTGAGTGTGTAAGAAGTGTAAAAAGCTTGTGTACATAAGTGACGAACTCACTTATATACTAATTCGTGCCGTCTGTCACGATCGTGGCCTAGCTCGCCTTTGGCCACTATTGTGGTCTATAAGTCACGATCGTGGCCATCTTAAATTTGGCCATACACACTATATTTTTCATCTGATAATTTATGCGTGTAACCCTTAAGTTCTCGGTTATTTTAGGCACTTAAATTAACTCTTAATTCAATCAAATCATAAAAGGTTTCATGATGCCAATTTGCAGGAATATAAGTGGATTAACACACAAAGTCTTCAATAGTTAATTATCCAACTTATGAAGCTTTCCATAGATAATTACCGTGCAATTCATCCTTTTACCATACTATACCCCTCTTGGTTCAGAGTATGGACTATGTGTTAACTCCCACTAGACTGACTACGTCACATCTAGTCCAAGTGATGTTAGTTCTTATCCTGAGATCTTATTGCTCTATATGTCATTGAAGACTCTCTTCATGACACATAACTGCTCTAGTCAGAGACTCCTGAGTAATGACCCAACAAGAGGCCATGGGTATCATCTCCTTTCTATCAGGAGTGGTGAATATTCTTTATTGGCTACCCAATTACCTTCGAATACCTATAGTTGTACCCAATCACCACCCTAAAAGCGACCTCATCTTGAGATAATAAGGAATGATGTCAAAGCACAGGATTAGTATCTAAGATATCCTTGAGTACCTCAAGTCTAAGGATATTTGCACCATTGCTATGATAAGATTAACCATTGACATTCGATAGATCATCCATATGATAATCTCATAATGGGTTGTCTGATGAACTTACTACCCTTAGTAAGCATCCACATATTAACTCTAAAAATCTCATGCTTATAGTTTATGAGATCTACTGCTTAATCAAATCAAGGAGTATAATATGTGCTAGTATGTCTGGATTAATAATGTCCTATCTTATTAATCCTATATCTAGAGATTATTTAGATACTAACATAATTGCACATGGTAGGAATCTCATTATCATGATCTCATCGTGATTTCCTTCATGTTATGTTTTGTATCATGGACTTCATTATTTAGATTTAAGATCAATATCAATTCACACATAAATAAATATCAAATCAATGAAAAATTCCTTTTTTTATTAATCAAAATCAAGTTTGTACAAAAGTGCTAAAGGTGATTGCCTTTGGAGCACTACTCTAACAATCTCTCACTTGCACTAAAACCAATCGCCTTTGTATTTAATACCATAGGCGAGTACACAAGAATCAAAATTTGTCTGAGGAAGTGGCTTAGTCAAAGGATCAATGATGTTCTAATATGTGGGCACTCTCTCGATCTTTACATCACCTCTATCAATTATCTCCCTGATTAGGTGATATCTCCTAAGTATGTGCTTTAAACTTTGATGAGACCTCAGTTCTTTAGCTTGCGTAATAGTCCATTGTTGTCACAGTACAACAATATTGGGTCTACTATGCTAGGAACTACTCTAAGCTCCATGACAAACTTCTTAATCCAAACAGCTTCTTTTGTCGCTTCCGCAGCTGCGATGTGCTCTAACTCGGTCGTCGAGTCTACAGTTGTCTCTTGTTTGGAACTCTTCCAATTAACTACACCACCATTCAATGTGAAAACATAACCTGACTGGGATTTGGAGTCATCCTGGTTAGATTGAAAACTGGCATCTGTATGCTCGCTCACTATGAGATCTCCATTTCCATATATAAAAAATGCATCATTTATCCTTTTCAAGTACTTTAGGATATTCTTAGCAGCCACCCAGTGAACCTCACCAGGATCTGATTGATATATGCTCATAACACTTAGAGCATACAGTATATCGAGTCTTATACATAACATAACATATATGATTGGTCCTATTATCAAAGCATACGGGATCATACTTATGCAAGTCCTCTCATCTTGCCTCTCAGGACACATAGATTTCGATAGTTTTATCCTATGAGTCATTCTTCCCTCTCTTGGACTGCTTAATGCTAAACTTATTTAGCACTTTGTCTTTGTGTGTTGACTGTGAAAGACCTAGAGACTTCCTTGATCTATCTCTATAGATCTTTATTCTCAATAAATAAGTTTCTTCTTCAAGGTCTTTCATGGCAAAATTACGGGACAACCAAACTTTGACTGATTGCAAACTTGAGATATCATTTCCTATTAGTAATATGTCATCAACATATAACACAAGGAATATGATAGCACTCCCACTAACCTTCTTATACACACAAGGTTCATCAGGATTTTCTGAGAAAACAAACTCTTTGATTGTCTCATCAAATCGGATGTTCCAACTCCTAGATGCTTGCTTCAATCCATAAATGGATTTTTGAAGTTTGCATACCTTTCTGCCATCTTTGGATATGAAGCCCTCAAGTTGTATCATATATACATCCTCAACTAGGTTTCCATTTAGGAAGGTTATCTTCACATCCATTTGTCATATTTCATAATCATAACGAGCATCAATGGCTATAAGTATTCTAATGGATTTCAGCATAGCTACGGGGTTAAATGTCTCGTCATAGTCAATTCCTTGCCTTTGACGATAACCTTTAACGACTAGCCTCTCTTTATAGGTAATTACATTACCTTCCATGTCGATTTTCTTCTTAAAAATCCACTTGCACCCTATGGGTTTTAAGCCTTCAGGTAGCTTAACCGAAGTCTGTACTTGGTTTTCATACATGGAATCCATTTCGAACTTTATGGCTTGAAGCCATTTTTTGGATTCTAAACTTTACAGAGCCTTTTCATAGGTTATAGGCTCATCATCCTCTATGAGCAATACGTCATTGTGTTCACTTACGAGAAATCTATATCTCTCTGGAACATTGCCTACCCTACTTGACCTATGAACATTTTGTGTGTCAGAAGGTTCAACTGTTGTCTCATCTCCATGAACAACAATTTCAGGTTCAGGCAATTGATTTGCGTTTGTTTAAGAATCATGAACTTCATCAAGTTCAACTTTTCTCCCACTGTCTTCTCTTAAAAAAACTCTTTCTCTAAAAAGATAGCATGTTTTTGAGACAAACACCTTTTTCTCTAAAGCATTATAGAACTAATATCTAATTGTTTCCTTAGGATATCCTATAAACAGACATTTATCAGACTTTGCTTCAAGCTTTTCTGATTGAATCTACTTCACAAAAGTTGGACAACTCCAAACTTTCATGTGTGAAAGATAGGGCCTTTTGTTAGTCCATATGTCATATAGAGTAACTTCAACTACCTTTGAAGGGACTTTGTTTGTCACATAAATAGCAGGTTCGAATGCATAACCCCAAAAGGATTTTGGTAGATTTGCTTAGCCCATCACCGACCTTACCATATCTAACAAGGTTCGGTTTTTTCTTTCAGCCACATCATTATATTGTGGTGTGTAAGGTGGAGTCCACTGGGATAACATCCCTTTATCTTTGAGATAAGTTAGAAATTCCTCATTTAAGTATTTGCCACCTCGATCTGATCAAAGTGTCTTAATACTTCTACCGAGCTGCTTTTTTACTTCATGCCTAAATTGTTTGAACATTTCAAATGCTTCAGACTTGTAACTCATTAGATACACATACTCATATTGTGAATAATCATCAATAAAAGTAATGAAGTAAAAAAAACCACCTCTGGCATGAATAGACATTGGACCACATACATCATAATGTATTAGGTCTAATAACCTATTCATTCATTCACCCTTTCCTTTAAAAGGTAATTTCGTCATCTTGCCTAACAAGTAGGATTCATATGTGTCAAATGATTCATAATCAAGTGACCCTAAGCTACCATTCTTGTGTAGCTTAATCATGCGTTTCTCACTTATATGGCCAACTCGACAATGTCAAAAGTAAGATGATTTTAAGTTATCTCGTTTTCGTCTTTTATTGTCATTGATATTTAAAATTGGATTGCACATGTCTAAAATGTAAATTCCATTGCATAATGTAGCAGTACCATACAACATTTCATTCAACTTAAATGAACAACCATTGTTTGAAAAAGTTAAATGAAATCCCACTTTATTAAGACATGAAACAGATACAACGTTTTTAGTCACAACGGGTACATAATAGCAATTTTCCAAAATTAACTCTAGCCTACTAGGAAGATACAAAACATATGTCCCTACAACTGATGCAGTAACTTTTGCTCCATTTCCCATACATAGGTACATCTCTCCCTTCTTGAGTGGTCTACTATCCCTGAGACCTGCATATCAACACATATGTGTGAGCCACATCTGGTATCTAATACCCAAATGTTATGATTAGAAATAGTATTAACCTTAATGACAAATATCTTACCTGAAGTATATGGTGGGGCATCTAATGCCTTATTCTGCTTCAGTGACTCTAGATAGGCTTTGCAGTTCCTCTTCCAATGTCCTTCCTTGTTATAATGGAAGCATATCCCCTTTGGTGTTGTCTTCTTTGCCTTCTTTTTGGCTACACCTCCCACTAGCCTCTTGGACTTCTTCTTCTTCTTTTGGTTCTTCTTTCGAGAACTAGAAGCAGAGTCCACTAGCATCACAGCCTTACTATCCTTCTTGACAGTTTGCTCATCTATTTTGAGTAGATTAATCAGCTCAAGTATCATCGTAGATATTTAGTTCATTAGATAATTAAGCACAAACTATGAATAACTATCGATCAAACCAGTCAGAATTAAGTCTATACTTAATTCATGAACCATAATGAAATCAAAACTGGCTAATCTCTCAATGTAGCCATTCATCTTTAGCGCATACTGCACTGGAGATGATCCCTCAGCCATCTTTGAATGAAAAAGTAACCTCGAGGTCTCGAACCTTTCAGACCGAGCTTGCTCATCAAACAGTTCCCTTAGATGGTAGACTACGGTATGAGCATTCATAGCCTCATGCTGCTTTTACAGTTCTGGTGACATAGAGGCCAGCATTATACAGCTAGCCAACTCACTATCATCTAGTAGCTTCTTATAAGCTTTCTGATCTTTATTAGATGCATCGACAGTAGGGAGATCGAGAAGTGGTTCATTTAGGACACATCCTAGTTTTTCAGATTTGAGAACAATTCTCAAATTTCGTAGCCAATCCAAGAAGTTTGGTCCTGTGAGTTTGTTGGAATCTAATAAGGAGTGTAGGTTCACACTAGAAGATATCGTACGATTCGAAAACCTAGAAGAACGAGAGAAAGTGTTAGAATGTATACTTAATGCATATCTATAAAGACTTTAATAACATGCATTATAGGTCTCATTATTCTTATTCAAATCCATAGCCCTCACTATGAATTCGAGAAAACTTATATTTTTCTTAATGGGTCGATATCCGATATTACCAAGAATGACCTTGGGTTTGCCCAACAAGCCACCTTAGGTTGATCGGTAGGTATCATTCATACCAATTGCATTCAATTATGCAACTATCGACTTGTGCCATCAACTGTTGATTTAACACACTCATTGGGTTATCAACTCTTGATTTATATACATCCCATGTATATAACTCAACTTTGCCTCTATCCACGTTGAGCTTGAGTTTGCCCAACAAATCAACGCTTCTAGTTAATACCAACCGATTAATCCAGAAATCTAATTTCCATAGTTTGAATATATTCATGTAAAGCAGGCTTAGGTTTGCCCAACAACCCAATTCTAAACGAACTCTAGTTCTTGCATATCAATGGAAGGCGTGAGTCCTAATATTTTGGTTGAGTGATTTGTCCTTTAGTCTCATCAATACTTGGATGATCTTCATTATGTATATCACATCTACATTTAGATTATAAATAACTCAATTGAATTAAGCCTATGTCCATAACTACCTTTAAAATGTATATAACGCATGTATCGCATAAAGGAGGTTTAAATTTAGGTTGTGACTTGACTATGCATCCAAAATTTGTGATTCGATTCAACTCTTGAACCTAATCGGGTACTAATGTTAGTCTTGGCTATTCCGAATTAAGAATGTCAATCGATTAGGAACCCTAAGATTTAATTATTTTGATGTCTAGATTAAACACGTTAATCCTAGTTTATAAGCCTTTATCTAGTCACGCTAAAAATGCTATGCTCTACTTAAATTAATTCTAAATTAATCCCTAGGGTTTTCAAAATTCCCGTACACCATTTAGTCCTCTATAATATTCCTAGGTCATCTCAAATTTATCTAAACAATTTCAACACATGGTAAAATTATCTTAACGGTTAAAATCGTCAAGATAAATAAGTGAACTTACTAGACACCAAAGAGACCGATTCGATGTTCGAAAAATTTCCGAAACCCTAATTTCAAGCACATGCATTAACCATATTAATTTCATCAAATTAATATATTTCTTATCACATAAGAACCTTATTTAGATCTCATAACCGAAATGTATACATTATAAGTCATTTAGTAAGTCAACTCCATCAACTTTCAAAAAGTTGACCAATGTTGACTTTGACTTTATTTATTAATTGAATCAAATTCAATTAATTCTGGAAAAAATTCCAGAGTCTATACACATTGTAAATGTGTCTAATAAAAATTTCCAGAACCTAATTCTTAGGAATTATTTATTAAAAAAAATAGGAAATAGCCAGTACATCATATGTGTATGACACTTGTCTTATTACTTCTAACACTAGTCAACCATTACATCATGCATACATAAGATAACCACTTTAACAACAAGTGTCATGCATCTCATACAAGTTATAACATCTCATCTTGCATGTGCATGCATAAAATTTATAAAAACAATTTTTATAAAAATTAATATGGAATTGTTATGCATGCATGTTCATCACATTTCCACAATTTCCAGAACTTCATACATGCATCAAGCTGAAACTAAATTCGTAATAAAATAGAAAATGACATTCAATTGCATTGTTCTTTTGCAAAAACATAATATAACATCTTATAATCATTTAGGTGAAAGAAAAATAGAAAAAAATTTCTAGAATTAATACGCATTTTTAAATTCAGCACATGCAATCAGTTTTCCAGAAAATCCCAGAAATCAACATGTGAACAGTCTGGATATAAATTCGAAATAAAATAGCAAATAACATTCAATTGCCTTATCCTTTTATTAAAACATAATATAATAGCCTATAAACATTTCTGTGAAAGAAAAACAGAAAAAAAAATTTGTACAATTTACACGAAATTTTCCAAAACAACATGCAAGTCAGTAATAACCCAACAAATCTTTACACATGTTTAATACATCATCTATTACATACACAAACAAGCTTTGATACCACTGTTGGGATAGCCATGTTTGCATGCATCACATGCATAAGGATGTAGTGGAAGTGTCAGAATCAAGATTCCGACACCATGACAACCCAAAAATCACATAATCTCATATGCATGCAAGCATATGTAAAAAACATGAAATAACAAAAATTTTTACCTCCTTTCTTGTTTCTTCTCCTTGTTTGGGTTGTTGCAAATACCAAACCCTTCCTTGATCACCCAAGAACATGCAAAGAAGGAAGATGAAATAATGTGTAGGGGTTTTAGAATACCAAACTTGATGAATTCAAATAGATGTTCAATATGGGAGATAGATCAAGGTTATCTTGTATGAATGTAAGATTTATACAACAATTACATAAATTTGCATGAAGATAACTCAAAAACACTTCTCACTCTCTCTAGAACTCTTCTAGAACCATTTCTCTATCAACTAAGTGTGTAAGAAGTAAAGGAACCTCGTGCATATAAGTGAAGAACTCACTTATATGTGACTTCGCAGCTTTTGTCACGATCGTGGCCTGCTTAAAATAGATCATACACAATTGTTTTTCATCCGATCTTTTATGCGTGTGACCCTTAGGTTCCCGGCTATTTTACACCCTTGAATTAACTCTTAATTCAAACACATCATAAAGGTGGTTCCATGATGCCTATTTACCGAAATATAAGTGGATTAACACAAACTCTTTGATAGTTAATTATCTAACTTATAAAACTTTCCATAGACAATTACTATGCAATTTGTCCTTTCACCATACTATACCCAACTTGGTTTAGAGTATGGACTATGTGTCAACTCCTACTAGACTAACTACGTCACATCTAGTCCAAGTGATATTAGTTTTTGTCCTGGGATCTCATTACTCTATGTGTCATTGAAGACTCTCTTTATGACACATAATTGCTCTGGCCAAAGACTCCCAAGTAATGAAACTGACAAGAGGTTGTGGGTATCATCTCCTTCTATCAGGAGTGGCGAATCCTTTATTAGCTACCCAATTACCTTCGAATACAAATAGCTATACCCAATCACCACCCTAAGAGCAACCTCATCTTGAGGTAACAGGGAATGGTATCAAAGCACAGGATTTATATCCAAGATATCCTTAAATACCTCAAGTATAAGGATATTTTCACCATTGCTATAATGAGATTAATCATTGACATTTGATAGATCATCCATATGATAATCTCATAGTGGGTCATCCAATATACTTACTAACCTTAGTAAGCATTCACATATTAACTATAAGCATCTCATGCTTACAGCTTATGAGATCTGCTTGACCAAATCAAGGAGTATAATATGTGCTAGTCTGTCTAGATTAATAATGTCCTATTTTATTAATCCTATGACTAGGGATTAGTTAGATACCAACATAATTGCACATGATAGGAATCTCATTATCATGATCTCATCATGATTTCCTTCATGCTATGTTTTGTATCATGAACTTCATTAATTCGATTTAAGATTAATATCAATTCATATATAAACGAATATCAAATCGATGAAAAATGCCTTTTGCTTTATTAATCGAAATAAAGTTTGTACAAAAGTGTTAAAGGTGATTGCCTTTAGAGCACTACTCTAACGCAATGCTCATTCATCCATACCTTATAAACATTACTTATGTCCTTAAGATCATGTTTTTATTAAAAGAACTCATTTATTCCTGTAACAAATCATAATTTCCATATTTGAACTTAACCACATCAAAATAGTCTATTCTTTAAGTTATGGCATCAATTAACTACATAAACTTATCAAGCTCTTAACCAATTAATCAAGCAATAATCTAAGCTCATTCCTAGCCTTAATGAAGTTAAAATATAGCAATTTAGAGTGAAACTTCTCAGCTAGTTTGACATGTACACAAGGTTGAAATTAAAATTCCAGAATTTGTCACCAACATCACTAATGTGTGTTCTAAAATTGAGAAAGAATTAGGACTATATGTATGATAGTTTCTAGTTTAATTTTTGATGCATGAAATACCATGATTTGTGGGCTATCAGTTAAATAATTTTAAGTTGGAATTGGAGTATAATTCAGATTTAAATAAGGTTTCATAAATGAACATGAATTCTGGAAATTTTGAAGTGTTAGTGATGTTTCTATGTAAGTGAAATTTGTGGAGAACTGGGGGAAACAATGTAGTACACATTCGTGGCCTAGATATTTGGGTTCTATCATAATCGTGGCATAGTCCCCACGATCGTGGCCTATTGCACAAGCTGTTTTCACGATAGTGGGAATGTTCACCATGATCGTGGGCTAGCATAAAGAGTGAAATGATGTCTTTTAAGTGATGTTTGAAATAACTGAAGCTAAGGTACTCTCCTATAGTGTATTTAGACTTAAATGAGGCATGAAATGAACCTAATTGGATGTTAAATAAATTGGTCGAATGATTAATTGATGAACTCAAAATAATAAAGTTATTTTGAGGTGAAAACCTAAGTGTAAGCTAGACATATACAAGTATAATGTTTAAATGATCAAGAATTATGATTTAAGGATACATACCAGTGAATAGTCAAATTCAGCAGGCATTATATATGACAAATATATATATATATGTGTGTGTGTGTGTGTGTAATATTGAATGTTTATGTGATTATGCAAATTAATAATGTGTATAAATATGTGTATTATATAATATAGAAGTGCAAATCGAATGCCAACAAAAAATAGCGAAATCTGGAGCGTACTGTGAGTCAACCTAGATAATTCTCACTAAGACTGATTTATTTCTGTTCACATTTCAGTTATTAAATTATGACTGATATGATTGACAATTCAGTTCATTAATCGTCCAACGAGTTTGATATTTGGGAATGCATTGTGAGTGTTCTGATTATATGTGAATATGAAAGGAATTTATGTTCTTAACAAAATTTTTGAATGTCGGACTTATATCCGATGAATATGAAAAGTGACTGTGTCTGAAATGGATGAAAGTTATTGAAAGTGTAACATGTGATTTGATATATTTCACTACATAATATGCATGATCAGATAAAGGGGTTGTGACCGGAATTGCCAGTCTAAAAAGAGTTTAAAGCTAAAAAATGTGAATAAAGAGCCACAAGCCCAGTGATTAATGAACTCGGTATCCACAGTGGGTATGGGATAGAATGTGAAATGAGCTCAATATTCATAAGGGATATAGGACAATAATTGGCGCTCAGTCATAACAAAATAAAAATGAAAATGGAGCCACATGTGCATATGCATTTGTAATTATATTTTCAAATGTACTATATGAATGATTGAGAACAATTATTGCATTATGTTGATATGATGATATGCCATTTAAATGTACATTTGATGATATGATTGACTAAGAAAGAGGATTGAATTATTCTTAAAAGATTTCATGATGTACTTTTGTAATATGGTATACTTTGAATTTTGTTTGTGTATGAGATTTTTTGTTTTGATATGAGTGAGCTCATCAATGATGGTTAATTCATTGAGTTCATAAAACTCATCAAAATTGCAACGTTGAATTTCAGGTATGAGAGAGGAGACTTGGTTACTAAGACATTCTAGAACAAGTCTTGTACTTGCATTTTGGACTCAAGAAATGACTCAAAGATCTGGTCAGCTGAGACTGAGGAGTTAGATAAAGTGTTTTTATTAGTAGACCCTCCTATGTTTTTGATACAGTGTATATATGGAATATGGAATGAAAAGTGACATTGTAAGTTATGTTTTATAAATGCAATGAGGAAATTGACTTGAGTATATTTGAGATTTATTTATGATGCCATATTAGGTGAATGTGATTGCTCTAACATGCCATTGTCACAGGGTATGTTCTTGTACATCCTTTGGATGTTCGAGTATATACTCTATGGTAGTGGGGTGTTACACCGGTGGTCATAGAATTGGTGTGGATATTAATGCCTCCTTTAGTTTGTTGAAGGCAGATATACAATTGTCATCAAATAGAAAAGGTATATCTTTGACTAATAAATTTGTCAAAGGTCTTGCAATTTGCGAGAAGTTTTTGATAAATTGATCGTAAATCTTGCATAACCTAAAAATCTTCACACACCTTTTACGTTATTTGGTGATGGCAGTTTCTCTATAACTTTTAATTTTGCTCTGTCGACTTCCAATCCTTGCTGTAAGATTTTATGCCCTAGCACTATTTCCTTTTGTATTATAAAATGACATCTCTCAATTCAGCACCAAGTGTGATTCTTCACATCTTTAAAGAACTCTCTCCAAATTAGTTAAACACATTTCGAAAGAGTCTCCAAAAATTAAAAAATCATCCATGAAAACCTCTATTATATCTTCAATCATGCTAACAAAGATAGACATCATACATCTTTGAAATGTAGCTAGGGCATTGCATAGTCTGAAAGGCATCCATCTATATGTGAAAGTATCATATCGATACGTGAATGTGGTCTTTTCTTGATCATCAGGGCATATGAAAATCTGAATATATCCTGAATATCCATCTAAGAAGCAATAAAACGAATGACCAGCCACCCTTTCTATCATCTGGTCTATGAATGGGAGAGGAAAATGATCTTTCTTAGAGACTGAGTTGAGTTTGCAATAGACTATGCACACTCTCCATCTTGTGACCATTCTTATTGAAATTACCTCTCCACTCTCACTTTCTATTACTATCATTCCACCTTTTTAGGTACACATTGTACTGGGCTGACCCATTCACTATCAGAGATGGGATAAGTTATCATTGCATCTAAGAGTCTGATTATTTCTTTCTTGACCACCTCCTTCATGTTAGGGTTCAACCTTTGTTGATGCTCCCTCACCGTTCTACATCCTTCCTTGAGGTTTATTCAGTGCATGCAAACATTTGGGCTTACACCTTAAATATAAAAAATCTGCTATCTGATGGTTTTCATTCACTTTCTCACAATTGCTACCACCTTACTTTCTTGTTTCTCATCCAATTAATTTGAGATGATTATCGGTAACGTTTGACCCTCCCTTAGAAAGGTGTATCTGAGATGTGCAGGTAAAGGTTTAAGCTCTAACGTGGGCAGTTTTTTTGTGGATGGTGGTATAGGTGCTCTAGTTCAGACTAATTTATCTTGATGCATTTGAATATTCGACTCCTCCATCTCATCATCTCTTTTAGACTTAAATTTCTCATATCCGTTATTTGTCTTTTTTACCATTAACTGCACTTCAGCGATGTAGCTTTCAACTTGTTCTTACAACTTTTGATCCATAATTTCAACCTTCATGCATGCGTTGCTTGTTGTTGGGTTCTTTAAAGCCTTATTCATATTGAATTCAATCTAATCTTAATGGTTGACTAAGGATTAGTTGATAGTACTTATCTTCTTCAAAATCGAGAACTAAAAAATCTACAGGAATAATGAACTTGTCCACTTGCTTCAAAATGTCTTCCACTATTCCAAATGGTATTTTAATAAATTAATCAGCCAAATGAATTAACATCGATGTCAGTTTGACCTCACTCGACCCTAACTTCTTGAATATTGATAAAGGCATAAGATTAATACTTGCACCTAAATCGCACAAGCACTTCGTGAATTCAAATTCACCAACCACATAGGGTATTGTGAAACTCCCTAGATTTTTCAATTTAGATGGCGTCTAACTGGTGACTATAGAACTGTAAGTACCAGTTAGAGTTACCGCTTGATTATCTTCCCAAGTATGCTTGTTTGATAATATGTCATTCAAAAATTTTGCGTATTTAGGCATGTGTACCAAAGCCTCTACAAATGAGAGATTTATCTATAACGTCTTTAATTTCTCAATGAATTTTGCAAATTGTGCATCCAACTTTTTCTTTTGTAATCGTTGGGGGAAAGGAATCTTGGGTGTGTATGATGGAGGAGCGACATAAGGAGCGTATTCACTCATATTCATTTCTTTTTTCTTTCTTGATCTTTCAACAGGAGGTACGAGCTCCTCTATTGTCTTTGTGGGTATTTCAAGTTCCTTCCTACTTCGAAGTGTAATAGCCTTTAATTGCTCCCTCAGTTTTGTTCCCAAAGTGCTAGGAAGAATTCCCTTAATTCATGTAGAGAAAGCGTTTGACAATTAGTTTACCTGGGCCTCTAGATTATGGATTAAAGAGGTGTGGTTCTTTGTTACTTGTTCAAATCTGCCTTTCAAACTCTTTTGTGCACTGTCTAAGGTGTCGTTTGGTTCTACTTCTATTTTTTGTTGTAGTTTTCAGTTTTTGTTTTCAGTTTTTTGTTTATGTTTTTCTTTGAAATAAAAACAAAAACCTGTTTGGTTATTAATGTTAATATAATTATATTTTTATCACTGACAATAATTACATATTAAATAAAACTTAAAAATAAATTATTTTTAAATAAATATATTTATTTAATCTCTTATATATTATTTATTAACAAATTATTAATAAAATTATGTTATTTTAATAAAATAAATAATTATAAATTAAAATTTTATTTATAAATCAATATTTATTTGAAATATATTTTAATTATTAAATCAACATTTATTTAAATATTTTAAATTTAATTATATTCATTAATAATTATTAAAATTTAATTAGATATAATTTCATTATAAAAATTAAATTATTCATAATTTTTATTGATAATTAATTTTAATCTATTAAATATATAATCTTGAATTAAATTATTCATAATTTTATTAATAATTAAATAATATATATATATATTTATTTAAATGATAGTAAATCAGATTATGAAAAAACAAAAAAAGGAAACAAAAACTACTTTTTATGGTTTTCATAATTTTTGAAAATTGGAAGAAACCAAAACAAAAAACAAAAACTAAAAACTCAAATGTACAGGTTTTTTACTGAATTTGAGAAAAAAAACAAAAAACAATAATGGAAACAAACACCCCCTAAGGTTCCAAGTTTGTCTAAAATTTTATTCAACTTGGATTCCATTAAGCTCGATTTATCATGTTGGAAGTCTGGTTATCCTTAAGGTCTGAACTGTTCTCCAGCATTGTTCGTTCACAAGAAGTTAGGTGATTCTTCAACCCAGGGTCGTATGTAATGAAGTAGGGATTGTTTCCCCCTCCTCGTCCATATTAAGCTCCTATATAATTAACTTGCTCTAGATTGTTATCCATCATCAAGAAGCAGTCCATTGTATCATGGTCCATCTGTCCACATAGTTCACACTTTAGTTACACGATTTTTACCGAAGCTGAGGACGAATCCTTCATGTTGTTGAGCTATCAAGTTAAGTTATCAATTTTCTCTTGCATCTTCGTCATTTGATCAACAGCTACAATTCCTTTTTGTTCACGAAAAGTAGTGTTTTGTCTACTCCTCTCATTCATCCATAGGCGGCTATTACTTGCCATCTCCTTTATTAACTCTTCTGATTCATCTACCGCCTTTCTCATCAATGATCATCCTGAAGCTGTGTCAATTGTGTCTCTCGTATATAGGGTTACTCCATTATAGAATGTTTGCAACAAGAATTCCTTGGGTAAGTTATGATAAGAGCATTTTCGTTGCAAATCCTTGTATCTTTACCACGCTTCATAGATCGATTCCCTGTCACTTTGCTGAAAGTTGGTAATCTCTTTGATAATCTTCATGGTATTAGTAAGGGGAAAATACTTGTTTAAAAAGGCACGAACTAGTTGATCCTAAGTTGTGACATTGGCTAGGTTGAGAGA
>JAOTAY010064026.1:0-63363 GCA_025629805.1 Erythroxylum baracoense | reverse complement strand
CCCATTTCCTATAAGACAAATTGCTTGTGTTAAATCGACGATTCTGGGAGTTTTGTTATCCTATATTTTATTAATAGTTTGTAATTAAAAAGAGCATTACTGCAGTTAATTGGTTTTAGTAACTTATTACATTATGTCCTTATGCTTATCTGGCAATAGGTGGCTTACTTACGAGCTACAAAACTGTTATATAGAGGATTTGGAGGAAGCAAGCCACTAATTATAGGCCAAGGATTAGGGTAACATGCAGGGCACGTTGAACTATCAACATTAAATGTTGTATAGGAGGAAACCCATGAATTAGGAAAGATTTTATTTTACATTATTTTATTATCATATTTCTTATTTATTTTCATTTTTTTATTGCGAAACAAAAAACTACAAGTATATAGGTCGCAACTTGTAGTAAAAAGTAGATATCGATCCCACAAGGATTGTGCTTAAGCACAACTTAATTCAGATTGCTCTTTGTTTAAGAACCAATTTTAATGAATATAAATTAAAAAATTAAACTAAATCAAACAACTAACAATGAACAATTTAGAACGCAAAAGTGTAGAAACTTGAAATTTAAGATTTTAACAAATAGAGATCAATTTTTTCCTATCTTATCTCCCTCCTATTTTACTAATTGAATTGTACCTCACCTAAGATGTCCTAATGTATTAACTACCCTCTTTTAAGGTGTAATTAATTGTCTCTAGCCAAATTAAATGGAGATGATTAAACAATCTCTCAATCTACAAAATCAATCCACCAATTCAACTAGTTAAGAAGTTATCCTATGAGTAATCAATTAATTAGCTAAGATCTCCCTCTAACTATTCAATTAAGTTGATGAATGTAGGTCTATAGGGTGCCAATTCTCATTTTACAACCCTACACAAATTATCCAACTCTATTTCTCAATTTATTGTAAGGTATATGTTCAATATACATTAAAAGTTTCATTTATTAAAATCAAAAAAATAGGAGTTCAAAATTAATCTCTACAAATAAATCAGCCACTCATGATGTCATTAATATCCCCAACAATCAAGTAATCCATAATACAAATGCTAGAAGAGAAAAATGAAATAAAAATGGATGAAGCAAACTTCTCATCTTCTTTGCCCGAATATGGAAAATCTGGCATTAGTGTGCTCTTTTCCCAATTTAGAATGAAGAACCTTGATTCTCTACCTCTCCCAAAACTCTAAACTTGTGTTTTTACTCAAAGAGGCAAGTCTCCACTGATGCTCTCTTCAGTCCTAAGGGTTTATGTCCTTATATAGTCACGAAAACCTAAAAAATAAATGAACCTTGCGTGTATCTTCGGGTTAGGTATCCCACGATTGTAAGAATTAGCATGATTCCCATCATCGTGGGTTCTTGTATTATAATTCCTCCTCTCTTGGTCTCTAAGGTTTCCACCCTCCATTTCTACATCAAAATGATCAATTCTTACCCTAAATCAACATCAAACATAAAAGAACAACAATGAAGACAAAACTAAACAAAAAGTATACAATATAAGTCCTAAAACACAACAATAATAACCTATTATACAAGAAGCACATGCTAAATACTTTAAAAAAACACACACTAATGCACAACTATCAACTTGCCCATACTTAAATCTTTGCTTGTCCTCAAGTAAAATCAAACACAACCTATCAATTCCATCACTTCATTTTCATAAAGATCAAAACATGCAATCCCTCAAATTTTGGCCAACTCAAATGTCAAGCCACTACATATATCATGACTACTTTCCATTAGCGTACATAAGCAAACTCAACTTATGGCACCATCACTCAAAGATAAGTATAGCTGCAAAATGAATCTTCCTCGCGGTTTCACTCATTTCTCTCAAGTGTTTGATGGTTAGTGTTTCACTCAAGCTCCCTATAGGAAACTACACTTCCATAAGCTTGTTAATACACCAATTCTCCTCTACAATGATTACATGTATAAATAGATCAAACGACTTGCTTCAGGTTGTAATGTGGTAAGGGTTAAGGTAGGTAAAAAGGGTAAAGGGTTTAACATAAGCATTCATAAAGTAATAAGTGAACAAAGGGATAACAAAACATATTTCTGAGATACGAAAATGTAAATATACTATTACTCTGCACTTATTGATGCTACTAAAATGTTCTTCCTTTTTCTTTTCCTTTCTTTTTCTTTTTTATTTTTTTCACTTTTTTAATTAATAACATGGAAGAAACGTACAATGAACAAAATAGAAATTAAATACAATGTGATCTAAGAGCAAAAGTATCACACAAACAAAGAAATAAAATGACTATAGATGGATTTATATAGGCATAATCCTCACATTAGCTCAAATGAAAATTCATCATACATCTCTACACTACCTCCTTGTTCAAGTGTCAAATTGTGAGTAAGCTTATGCAACCAACTACTTTTCATCACTTAACATGGTTCACTCTCTACTCAAGTAGCCTAATCCAAGTTTAAGCATGCATTTAATCTCATTCCAACTAGCATAACAGAATCTCATGGCAAAACAAATGGAAATGATTCAAATGTGGTTCCATTGCTTAACACAAAACAACATAAAACAAACTAATATGCCTAAAACATGCATCCTAATTAACAAAATGTAAACAGTGACTAAAACAAACTAAAACAATGCAATTGACAAAGAAAATGTCACCTCCTTACACTTAGACAACACATTGTCCTCAATGTGACAAGTCAACCACAAAATAAGGTAAAATAACATCAAACCAAACAAACAGACAAAACAATTAACAAAGTAAATAAAACAACTTAAAACATAAAGGGTAAGAAAACTCATGGATATTATGGCAGTGAAGGTGTAAGAGAGAAAGAGAGAGAAGAGAGAAAAACTTACCAAATCCTTGGATTCTTAAGTGATTAATGTGAAATAAGTGTAAAAGAGTGAAAATTTGACGAAAGTAGTGAAGAAAATACCAAGATTTTGCTGAAAGATGAAGGATTTGTTAGGTTTGGGTGAGTGAGTGTCATTTTTTAGAGAGAGAATGTGAAGAAGTAAAGAAAGAAGAAATATGGGGGAGTTTCAAAATTTTTTCAGATGGGGGATCCCACGATCATGGTAATCCCATCATTCCCACAATCATGGGTTAAGGCTCTAGAAACTTTCTGGAGAGTGTTCCCACGGTCATGGGAAACAAGTTAAGGCTCCAAAAGATTTTGTAGAGCCTTCCCACGGTTGTGGGAAACAAACACATTCCCACAATTGTGGATTACTCTAACTTTTCTAACTTCTTAGCCCTCTTCCAAGCTTAGCATGCATTCTCAACATTCAAACAACCTGCAAACACATCAAAATCACCTAACCAATAAGAAATTTGAAGAGAAAACAAGTTAAAACTCAAACAAAATCTAAATAAACACCAAACAAACTCAAACCAAACATAATCACAACCAAATAAATCAAACAAACAAGTAAACAATGAAAAGAAAAAGAAACATAAACATGCTAAGTTAAGGTCATTAGCTTGACCATTCCACCTGCGTTCATGAAAAAGTGGAAGAAAGGAAAGAGATGACTTCCCTTTCTTGTGAATATATCCCTCCATAGTATGGCTTACATTTATGCCCATTGACCTTAAATGCTTTACCCTTGTCATTTTCCAACTCCAAAGCTCCATGGGGAAACACTTAGAGGATCTTGAAGGGTCCATTCCATCTTGACTTGAGCTTTCTAAGAAATAAATGAAGTAGTGAATTGAATAAAAACACCAAGTATCCACTCTTAAACTCCTTCTTTTTTATGTGAGCATTATGCCACTTTTTGCTCTTTCTTTGTACAACTTAGCATTTTCATAAGCTTCAAATCTCAACTCTTCTAATTCATCAAGTTGTAACAATCTCTTATCACCTAGTAGTTTCCATTCCATGTTTAACTTCCTATCGGCCCAATAGGCCTGATGCTCTAACTCCAATGGTAAATGGCAAGCCTTTCCATACACAAGTCGATATGGAGTGGTACCTATATATGTTTTGAAAGATGTCCTATAAGCCCATAAGGTGTCATCTAGCTTTAAAGCCCAATCTTTTCCTGAAATGTTCATTACATTCTCTAAAATCTTTTTCAACTCTCTATTCACCACCTCTACTTGGCTACTGGTTTGGGGGTGGTAAGAGGTAGCCACTCTATGATGAACATTGTATCTTCTTAGAAGAGCCTAAAATGGTTTGTTGCAAAAATGGCTCCCTCCATCACTTATGATCGCTCTAGGCACCCCAGAACTTTTGAACCACCTTGCTATCATTATTTAGAGTAGCTATAACCTCAAACCACCTGGAAACATAATCAACCCCAACCAATATGTAAGTGTTACCTAAGGAGGATCGGAATGGTCCTATGAAATCTAAGCCCTACATATTGAATATCTCAACCTCTATGATGTTTGGAAGTAGTATCTCATCCCTCTTTGATATGTTCCCACTCTTTGACATCTATCACACTTCAACACAAAATCTCAAGCATCCTTGAAAAAGGTTGGCCAATAGAATCCACACTCTAAGATCCAAGCAGTAGTCTTGTTAGCTCCATAATGCTCTGTATAAAGTAAGTTACAACATTGCATTAAAATTTCAAGCATTTCATCTTCAGGGACACACCTACGAATCACACTGTCAGAACATATCTTATAAAGTACAGGTTCATTCCAAATATAACGAGAACATTGAAATAAGGAGTGCTTCCTTTATTGATATGAAATATTAGAAGGAAGACTACCACCTAAGAGGTAGTTTGCAATATCTACAAACCAAAGACGAAAAGGATTATCTACCATCATTAAAGCCTTAATAGGAAAGTTCTTCTCGATTTTCGCTTCTTCTTCATGCTGCCCCCTTCAAGTCATGATAGGTGATCCGCTATAACATTTTCTGCTCCCTTCTTGTCTTTAATCTCAATGTTGAATTCTTAGAGCGGGAGCACCCACCGGATGAGCCTAGCCTTGGCATCCTTCTTAGCAAAGAGATAATGTAACGCCGCATAGTCTGTAAAAATAATAACTTGTGAGCCCAAAAGATAAGAATGAAAATTTTCACATACAAATACCATTACAAGTAATTCCTTATCAATAGTGGTGTAGTTCAGTTGTGTTCCTGTCAAGGTCTTGCTTGTATAATAGATAGCATGCAATCTCTTCTCCTTCTGCTGGCCAAGTACATAACCAATAGTGTGGTCACTTGCATCACATATAATCTCGAAGGGAAGAGACCAATCTGGCGATGTCAAATTGGGTGCTGTTGTAAGTGCCTTCTTCATCCTGTTAAAAGAATCCAAACAATTATCATCAAACATAAAAGGCATATCTTTAACTAATAAATGAGTCAAAGGTCTAGCAATAAGAGAAAATCCTTAATGAACCATCTGTAGAACCCTACATGACTAAGGAAGTTCGGATACCCTTTATGTTGGTCGAAGGCGGTAGCTTTTCAATTACTTCAGTCTTAGCTCAATCCATTTCAATCCTCTTGCATAAGATCTTATGAACAAAATTCCCTCTTTGACAATGAAATGACACTTCTCTCAGTTTAAGACTAAACGAGACTCCTCATATTTTTGAAGCATTCTCTTTAAATTAAGCAAGCAATAATTAAAAGCATCTCCAAAAACAAAGAAGTCATTTATAAATACCTCCATAAAGTTCTTATTCATGTCGGCAAATATAAAGATCATGCATTTTTAGAATGTGGCAGGTGCATTGTACAAAAGGTAGAGGTAAATGGTCTTTTTTAGTGGCCAAATTGATCTTTCGGTAATCAATACACAGTCTCCATCCTGTGATGGTCCTAGTAGAAATCTCTTCACCATGTTCATTCTCTATCACTGTCATGCCACCCTTCTTAGGCACACACTGTATCGGACTCACCCACTCACTATCTGAAATGGGGTAAATAATCCTCGTATCTAAAAGTTTCACTACCTCCTTCTTCTTAACCTCTTACATATTTGGATTTAACCATCTCTGTCTTTCCCTTATAGTTTTACATCCTTCTTTTAGGTTAGTCCTATGCATTACTACATTGGGGCTAATCCCCCTAATATCATAAATTTGCCACCATATGGCTCTCATCCTGTTCTTAATGGTCTCCACCACTTTCTATTCTTGCTCATATTTTAATTGGTTGGAGATAATGATGGGTAAGGTATGGTTCTTACTTACAAATGTGTATCCCAAGTAGGAAGATAAAGGTTTAAATTCTTCTCCTTTCTCCTCTCTATCTCCTTGCATTTCCCTTTTTCTTGGCTATACTTTTACATGCTTAATTCCTCCACCTGCTTGCCACTTTGAAGCGTATTAGCCTTGAGTTATTCCCTTGGGTTAGCCTCAGCCTTGAACCTCCAAATTGTGGATGGATGAGGCGTAGTTCTTCATAATCTGATCAAACTTTGGCTCCATCCTCTTTTGACTTTCCTCCTAGCTTGCAAACATCCTCTTTTGGTTCTCTTCTTGATTTGACAGTTTTGACCCTAAGACATCCATTAGCTTGTCCACTTTGCTCTCTATAGATCTAAGTCGGTCTTGCAAAAATCCAGGAGGTCCTTGCAGTCTTGCTTGACCACCTGCATTGTTAGTATTCCAAGAAAAATTTGGGTGAATTTTCCACCCTAGATTGCAAGTGTTAGAGTTGGGATTATTACCTCTTTGTGGTTGGCCCAAGTAATTTACCTTTTTTTTACTACTGGCTCCCAACAAGAAACATTCAGTTGACCCATGGTTGTTTTTCCCACATAACTCACATTGTAATTATATAGCTTTGGTTGTAGATAAAGATGCTCCTTGCATATTGCTCAATTGCTTAATGAGGGCTATGATCTGTGCCTATAAAGCTATAACGAAGTCAATTAGGATCATAGCTTTTTGCTCCATTTGTCCCTATCTACTCCTCTCATTTGACCACATACAATTATTGTTTGCCAACTCTTCCTTTTCATGAGCTGCATCAATAGTCTTTCTCATCAAAGAACCTCTAGCAGCTACATCTATGGTTCCTCTTGTGCTCTGATTTACATCATTATAGAATGTCTGCAATAGGAACTCCCTTGGAAGGTTATGGTGGGGATAGCTTCTTTGTAATTCTTTAAACCTTTCCTAGGCTTCATATAAAGATTCCCCATCACTCTGTTGAAAATTTGTGATTTCCTTTATGATTCTTATTGTCTTGGTCAACGGGAAGTATTTAGCAAGGAATGTTTGGTCTAATTATTCCCAAGTTATGATTTGCCCTGAACTGAGCTAGTTATACCATGCCTTCGTTCGATTTCTCAAATTGAAAGAAAACAATCGCAACTTCACGGCATCGTCAGACATCCCATTAAACATAAAGGTGTCATAGATCTCTAAAAAAATCATAAGATAGGCATTAGGATATTTGTTAGACAGCTTATAAAATTGTACACTACTCTGAAGTATGTTAAGGAGTGCCAGCTTGATCTTGAAATTATTAGCTTGAATTGTTGGCCTTACAACTCCTTGAGGACTAAAACTTGGCCTTATAAAGTCCATCAATGTCCTCTCAACTCGTCCTTACTCTCCTTCTTCTGCCATATTTCTTTATATAATGTCTTGGCACTTCGCTCTTCTTAACTCTCGTTCATGTGTTATGATATCAAATAACTCTTTGTCACTAAATTCAATCGATCTTCACATGCTCCATGTGTTCATGCAACTGCAAATACACAAGAAAAAGTATCAAAAAACACTTAAATCAAAATAAAACAAAATAAACAAGATGCTAAATAAACAATCCCCAACAACGACACCAAAAACTTGTTGATTATGCAACAAACTACTAGTTTTGTGCTCAAAATTGTAAGTAACGGGTTGCAAATTATAGTACAAAAAGGATATCGATCCCACAAGGATTATGCTTAGGCACTGTTTAATTCATATTGCTCTTTGTTTAAGAGCTAATTTTAATGAATATAAATTGAAAAATTAAACTAAATCAAACAACTAATAATGAACAATTTAGAACGCAAAAGTGTACAAACTTGGAATTCACTACGATGTCCTAATGTATTAACTACCCTCTCTCAAGGTGTAATTAATTGTCCCTAGCCAAATTAAATAGAGATGATTAAGTAATCTCTCAATCTACAAAATCAATTAACCAATTTAACTGGTTATGAAGTTATCCTATAGGTAATCAACTAATTAGCCAAGATCTCTCTCTAACTAGTCAATTAACTTAAAGAATGTAGGTCTATAGAGTGTCAATTCTCATTGTACAACCTTACACAAATTACCCAACTCAATTTGTCAATTCATTGTAAGGTATAGGTTCAACATACATCAAAAGCTTCATTCATTCAAGTCAACAAAATAGGAGTCCAATAATTAGTTCAAAAGTAATCTCTACAAATAAATTAGCCACTCATGATGTCATTAACATCCCCAACAATCAAATAATCCATAATACAAATGCTAGAAGAGAAAAACGAAATAAACTAGATGAAGCAAACTCCTCCTTTTCTTTGCCCGAATCTGGAACATCTGGCATAGGTGTGCTCTTTTCCCAATTTAGAATGGAAAACCTTGATTCTCTACCTCTCCCAAGACACTAAACCTGTGGTTTTACTCAAGGAGGTAAGTCTCCACCGATGCTCTCTTCAGCCTTATGGGTTTATGTCCTTATATAGTCAAGAAAACATAAAAAATAAACGAACCTTAAGTGTATCTTCAAGCTAGGTATCCCAAGATCGTGGGAATTAGAATGATTCCCACGATCGTGGGTTCTTGTATTATAATTCTTCCATTTCTCTTCTCCTTTCTTGGTCTCTAGCTCAATCACAAAGGTGGTCACCCTCCATTTCTACATCAAAATGATCAATTCTTACACTAGATCAACATCAAACATAAAAGAACAACAATAAAGATCAAACTAAAGAGAAAGCATACAACATAAGTCCTAAAACACAACAATAATAACCTATCATGCATGAAATACTTATCAAATACTTAGAAAAATTCACACTAATGCAACACTATCAATTTTTATTTTCTTTTATATTTTTAACCCTTTTTAATATTTTGTGAGAATGTAGTCTACTATTGGATGGATTTGAAATATAAAAAAATCATCTTATTCAGGAAAGTACTAACTTAACCCTCACTTATTTTTAAATGTTTATATTGTGTAGGGTAATGTACAATTTTAAATGTGGGGAAAAGGTGAATGATTAATAATGATTTCTTTAAACTTATTATAATCTTGATTATTAAATTTCTTTAATTATATTTTGGATTGGTTAGAATATATCCATCAATAATATAGTTCATTGTGGGATATTGATTTGAATTAGTATGCAAAAGGATGACAGTTAGAATAAAATTGCTTCTATAATTCATAACTTTTGCAGCCTATTTGGTTTAAATAATGGAATAGATAAGGAACAGAATGGTTATTCTTAGGAATAGAAAATATGAGAAATAGAACGGAATGGGTATTACTTTGTTTGGTTCAAATAATGGAATAGATAAAGAATTTCTAGGTCAATGTTTGATTTGAAAATATAAACTTGGAATGACAAAAGAATAACTAACAAAAAGACCAAAATATCCTTTATTATTATTATTATTATTATTATTATTATTATTATTCAAAACAAATTTTCTTATTATTATTAAATTCCATTTTATTATTAATTTTCTTCTTACATATGACTTTCCAATATTTTGTAGTGGTTAATTTTTCTTGTCTGACCCATGTCAGCATTCATTATATAATCGCAATTATAATATAAAATAACAATGGACGATATTGAAAATAAATATAACATAGGACTTTAAATTACTAAAAAGTTAGTTAGTTGAACAAAAAATAAGTTTCAGCCTTATCTTAAATAACTAGACAAAATAACTTCTACTTCAACATAATCTTCAATGTGTGCAAGAAACCTTCTTACCCACCTAAGTCTTTAAGAAGGCACAAGAGTGAAAAACACAAGCATTTGTGTTGGATGATCAGGAATTTTTCCTAAAGTAGTATCCTTTTCATCATTTGTGAGTCCCTCTATCTCATCCAATGCACTATCTAGTTGTTCCCTAAAGCAGTATCCCTTTTATCATATGTGAGTCCCTTTATCTCACCCAATGCACTATCTATCTATTTAATTCTTAGTTAAATATACGTTTTAGTCCCAATACTCTTACATAATTTATCTCCAATATGATTCAGGGTATCACCCAACATCCTAGCAACAACAATAAGTGAATCTACACGGCTTGCTTCTCCCGTATCATTACTCCTTTTTCCTCCTCCTTGCTGAAACATTTTCAGCTTATCTTTCAAGATTTGAGGTTTGAGGTTAGGTAAAGGACTCTTCTATGTCATGCAAACCATGCTCATATTGATCTTCACCACCTTCATTTATCCCACCTACACCTTCTTCCCTTTCCATTTCTTTAAGAATATCCGAGGCAGTTTTTGCATCATTTCCAGTTGCACGATCTTCTCTATAGATCCCAGTCAATTCATTATAAAAAGGAAAGCTCTTCCTTTGAAATTTAGCAACATTTTTGTGACTCTGAAAGGATGAAAAAAAACATCAATAATTTATATAAATTACAAGAAAGTAGTTAGAGAAAATACTTAAAATAAGTTAAAAGTTCAATACTGACATTTAAGTAAGAATCTCATACATGATCTTCAGCAATGATAATCTTCCTTTTGGCATCCCATCCAAATCCACTAGTATCTTTCCTTATCATATCATAAATAATGCTTCACTCTTTCTTTAAAGTCTTAATCCTAGACTCCACGTGAGGGTTGGCTTTTAGGTTTGAATTAGGAAGCTTTGTTGCTACCATTCTTTCTAATTCATTGAGATACCAAGCTTTAAATCCAGTATCAGCATTGTACGTTCCCAAATTATGCAAATCAACCATGTAGGAAACTAGGACAACATCCTCATCATAGTTCCACTTTCTTTTTATTCCTTTAAAACTTTAAGCGTCAATAGTTGATGAGGAATTCATTGACATACTTATATACCAAATTAAAGCAATATTGATAAATAAAAAATAATCATCATAATAAAGGAAAAATAAAAACATTCATAAAATCCTTCATACCAATTAACGTTTAGCATCAACAGCTTACGAGAACAATCTAGTCTACATTAACAGCGTACAATATAAACAACAAAGAGTACAACAACTTATATAACAATAATATAAAACCACCTAACACTCAAAACATAATAGAACACCTAAAAATTTTCAATTCTCATTTTTCCTAGATGTTCGTCATTCATTGAACATTTCACGTGTCAATTCAATTCTCCAATTTGTACAAGCATTAGTTGGGTCAATAATAATTATACACTCCTCTTAAACAACTAGATTAGTGTGAAAATAATCCCCTAAATCACTCTCTATGGGATCAAAACTCATCTCCTACCTAATAAAATTATAAAACAAACAATAAGCTATAGTAATTCGATTGTGTCTTTACTGGATAAAATGATGGAATCCTAATAATAGCCCACCTAATTTTTAGTAACCCAAAACACCTCTCAATCACATTGCGTGTAGTCGCATGTTTCATAATAAAAAATTCCTCTAGAGTTCTTGGTTGGTAACTGATAGGTGTACGTTAGGATATGTTTTTATAGGTAATTGGCATGTTTTTTCTTACAGAATTGTTGTTTATTGTTCTAGTTTAGCATTCATTTTGATTTTCAGTGTTGTTTTTGTGTGTTTAATGCTAATTTAGGGTAAGAATTGATTATGTTTGTGTAGGAAATAAGAGGGAGCAACTTGGAGGATGGACAAGAGATTAAAGAAGAGAAGACAAGAGGAGTTCATCTGGGACAAATTCCTACATTTGTGGGAATCAGGCAAATTCCCACAAACATGGGAATTCACAACAGAAAATGGAGTGTTTCTGTTTATAATTCCCATGCTCTTGGGAATCATGTAGATTCCCATAGGTGTGGGAATTAAAATTCGAGGTAATCTATGGGGCTTTATTAATCCTAGGATTTTTGGACTATAAAAACATCATTAAGCCTCCATCTTCAAGTGAGACGACACCCACCTATAGAAACACCATCCTTGGGTAAAGAACACATGGTTGGAGCATCAAGGAAGGATTGAAGACAAGGATCATCATTGGCAAAATAGCACATCAACACCAAAATTTCATATTTTGGCAAAGAAGAGAAGGAGTCTTATATTTAATTTTCTGTCAGTTTGATTTCTTCCTTTTTTTTGTAAAAATGATTTATTTGATTATTGATGATGTTATGGAGACCATGTTAGGCTAATTTCATATTAGGGATTGCTTTTGAATTATTTTGTCAAAACTCATATTTTATTAGATTGAATGAAATGTCTTTGATGATTATTGTTCTTATTTGTCATCTTGCAATAAATCAAGAGAGTGAGTGAGATGAGATTCGTATAGGATTGTACAACAAGAGTTGACGACCTATAAAATAGCAATCATTATGTCAATTGAATAATTAGAAGAGAGATCTTGATTAGTCAATTGATAACCTATAAGATAGCTTATTAACTAGTTAAATCGGTAGAGTCATTGGGTAGGTTAAGGGATCGTTCAATCGATTCTCGTTAATTCGATTAGGGCAAAATAGTTAAACCTTGAGAGAGGGTAATTAGTACATTCAAAAATCTAGGGTGAGACATAGTTCAATCAATAAAATAGGAGGGAGACAAAATAAGGAAAAAGTAAAGTCTAGCATTTCGATTCTTAAATTTAGAATTTCAACAATTGCGGTATTGTCCATTGTTTACATTATTATCTTTTAATTTTAATTTAATTTTTTAGATTATTTGCATTTCATAATTTAGTTTCTTAAACAAATTTGTGTATAAATTAAACGGTGTCTAGGCATCAATCCCTGTGCGATGGATATCCGCTCTTTTTACTACAGGTCACGACCTGTGTACTTGTGGTTTTTGAGCATAAAATAAGTAGATAGGTTTTACCATCCACAGTATCGATAGCCTATATGGATTGAAATTGATTTAATTTTGAACATAATCTATTAGGTTGTGAAGAGTCATTAGCTCGTGAAATTAGTGATCTGGATTCTTTGGCTAAAATATGTAAGTTAATTAGGAATCAGTGTTAGTTTATCACCTTATAAGTTGTCACATTCATTCATAATTTTAGGTCTTTTAATTGAGTAGCTTTTCTAGTATTTTTTCATGAAAACGAGTAACTAGAGCAATAAGGTAGGTATTAATTAATTAAAAAAATGTTTGTAAATTTTAAATAAATAACTATTCCGCTGGCCTTCAGATTATGAATAGAGCTAGTATCCAATTGAAAACATGATGTAACTGAGTAATTGGATAAAAACACATCACAAATGTGTACTGATAAGTGCAAATTGCATCCTATTTTAAGGCATAGTTTGATATGTGTTTAGCCATTAATTCGATCACTTGGTATGTATTTAGGTTTAAATTGTGTTAGTTTGTGATTTATTTGTGTTTTAAGTGTTTTATGGTTAGTACAAGTCTTTGAGCTTAAATATTATATTTTTGAGGTACGTTGATGTGTTTGCTAGTGTTTGAGGGTCAATATCAAAGAGCAGAGGAGTTTTGGAGGGAATCTGGGTCATAATATGGGCCCACAATCATGGCTTGCCTGCCATGATCATGACAGAAACTCCAGGTTTGGCCCACGATCGTGGCCTGCATGCCACGACCATAACAGAAACTGAGGGAATGGCCCATAATCATAGCAGCATGCCACAATTGTGACATGTGGTTTACATGTGAGCCATGATCGTGGCATGCAAGGCCACAATCAGGCTTGCGTCAGGCAAATGCGCAGACACTAACAAAGTTTACGTTTCTAGGGATTTTTTGGACCTTTCAGACCCTAGAAAAACCCTAGGGTTACCCAAAACAAAAAAGAGTATTAAAAAAATAAAGAGGCAGAAAGGAGAGAGCTTCCAGCAGCAACTGTTGAAAACCCTAAAGAGAGAAAAATGAATATGAAGAGGAAGAAGGAGGAAGAAGAAGTAATCTCGACGTGCTTCTCAAATTAGGAGTTTTTTTCGATACTGTTGCCTTCCTAGATCGTCCATTCTAAGTGTCTATTTCCATTTGGTTTCAATTTTATTCATGTTTAAAGTTGGGAAGGATTATATGATAATAGATAGGAGAATGATGATGATGTTCTAACTCTCCTTCGGGATTTTATTTTCATTTAATGATAATCTAGTCGATTGGGGTTTTTTAAATGAATGTTGTGATTTGATTACATTCTTGCATAATTTGATAATAAAATGGGAGGGTGAACTAAATGAAATATGATTAAATCAGATTAATGAGAGTTAGGAGATTTAATAGAAACCGTGATAAATCATATTGGTAATTATGCGGAGAGAGATCCTGTGTGATGTTCTAATAGTTTATTAAAGTACTTCAAATCTAATTAAGTTTTGGATAATTTGTGAATTGAGAGATTGCAAATTCCATAATCTGATTAGGGTTTATAATTTAGGGTTTAATGGTTATAACTTGAGAGAGAGTAATCATCGTTAGGACAATCTAAAATTGACCCCCTATTGACATATAATCGACTAGATTAGCATTAATGATAAATAAAATCCCCTTGCTCATAACTTGGTAAAATATTTGGTTGATTTCCATTGTGCGTGCTTATTTCTCAATTGTTAATTCCTTAGTGTTTAATTTCTAATTTAAGAGGTTGAATTCAATTCTCGTTATTACTTCCATTGCATTATTTATTTTGAGTTTATTATATATTAGTGGCCTTGGATTTTAAGATTAGATTAGTCCCCCTCCTCATGGGATTGACACCTCTTATACTATAGTCGTGACCTATGCACTTGACGTATTTGAGGGCTTATAAATTTTAAAGCTTGAACGACACGATCAAGTTTTTGACACCGTTGCTAGGGAGTCATAGATTAGTTTAACTTTCATAGGCTAAGGTTTTTTCACCTTCTTTTGTGAAAAAAAAAACAGAAGCTGGGTATAAAGTAGATAATACATCAACTTGGATATCACCAGACGACAATGGGGAATCTCAAGAGTTGAATTCCAAAAAGAGACGAACCCTTATGGACTTTATGAGGCCATTGATCAATTCCTATCATTAAATAATTACGCGACCACCAGTGCAAGCGAATACGTTTGAGATCAAACCATCACTACTAAACATATTGCGAACTAATGTGTAATTCTACAAGTTAGCCAATAAGGATCCCAATACTAATTCAGCTAATTAGAAATTTGTGACACCTTCTGATATATAGGAATGTCGGAGGACGTTGTTAGGATGAGGCTCAAGCTCTTTCCTTTTACACTTTAAGATTGAGCCAAGGCCTTGTTGAATTCTCTCCACCCATCCAACATCATAACTTAGGAGCCGTTGGTGTGAGTTTTTTTAGATAATTATTTCCTTCTAAACAAGACAACAAGACTAATTAAGGAAATTATCAATTTCCAGCAAAATAATGGGGAGTCTTTATATGAAGCGTGGGAGCCATATAAGGAGTTGTAAAGGAGCTGTCCTCATTATAACCTACCTAACAAATTCCTATTGCAAACCTTCTACACTGGACTTAATCCATCCATAAGGAGTACCATAGACATAGCTACTAGAGGATCATTCATGAGGAAAATAGTTGAAGCAACACACGATCTATTAGAAGATATGGCATACACTAATTGTCTTTAGACATCAAAACGAAGTAGAAAATGTCAAGCTTTTGGGACCTAGGACGAATGATTGCTACAAATTCAATGACAACATTTCAGGCTAAGATCGACAACCTAACCAAGCAATTGAATAGTCTGAAAGCCACCTCTTCGTCTCTAGACACAACAATGCAGCACGAATATAAGTCATATGGAAAAGAGAGCTATGTCACAGCTGATTGCTTCTTAGGGGAAAACAACAACATGGAGAAATTAAACTTTAATGGAGAACAAGTTGGTCAGGGAGATAGTAATCCTTTTTTAAACAATGAATTAGGTGATAGTGAATTGATTGATTGATCAATGATGAAAACTAGGAATTACTTCTATCCTTACTTGTTTTCACTTTACCTTCTTGATTTGATACTAATTAATCTTAGATATACAATAATTATTATTACCCTCTCTTGAGATCTAATCAAGTAATCTCAATTAAAATATGTAGACATTGAATTGTGAACTCTCGATCTATCAAAACTCTTCCTAACTGTAACTGGATTTAAGCCAATCCTATAGATAACTAATAAACAATTAAGATTTCTCCTAAATTGCCTATTAGTTTGATTTTTATAGGTCAATTGAGGTAATAGCTCTTATTTTGCAATACATCACAAATGATCCAATCTAATCTCTTGATTCAAATTGAATATAAAGTAATAAACATCACAAGCATATTTCACTAAACCAAGAATGTAAATTTTAACAAATAAATCAAGAGTAATTCCTAAAAGGAATTTAGCAATCCATAAATGTAACCATATATGCAATTGAATCATCATTAATATTCAACGAAAGCAAAGTAATAAAAGAAAAGAGTATAGAATCGAATCTAGATGTCTTCTCTTCTTTTCCTTGAACTAGAAACTGCAACTCTTTTTAGATTTTGCTATTTCAATATCCTTTTTTTATGTTTTTCCGGCCTTCAATTATGTTTTTTTCTTTATCTTAAGCCTTCTAGGGTTTTATCTAGGGGTTTTCCATGTGTTTTTATTCCAAATATGGCGTCAAATGTCAAAAGGATAAAAAACTTATCACCTAGAAAAGTTTCTTGCACGGTTGTTTATAGAATTGTTCTAAATCTCTATCACGAGATGCATGATCATGTCAGAGGCTCTCCAACCTGCACGATCATGCTTTCTTCATCTTTTCTTCAATTTTTCCTATCAACACCCACTACAAAACACATCAAACAAGCTCTAAAACATACAATTAAAATCAAATTCCTGTCATCGACAACAATCAATAAAAAACACAAAAAAAAATTAATGAAAGTCATAAGCATATAATTATCATATAATTAAAAAATACATTCTAACACCTATAAAAAACAGTATAATTCACTCCTATCATTGTTTGTGTCTTTCCTCTAAATATTAGTTAAAGATAAACTTGATAAACAATTTGGAAATTTTTTATAAGTTCGTTAAAAGTTGTATATTAATATCCCATTTGGAGACTCTTTGAAACAAATGCCATCATATGCTAAGTTTTTTTAGGATATAATATTTATAACAAGAAAGTTTGAGGAGTTTGCATATGTAACTTTGACTAAGGATTGTAGACCCATGATTTAAATTTAATTGCTTCATAAACTCAAAAATCTTGACATTTTTTCTATTCCTTCTACTATTAGCAATATTGGCTTTGATCATGTTTTATTTTATTTAATAGAAAGTGTTAGTAATATGCCCTTGTCTATTTGTAAAAAGCTTGAGATATGTGATCTAAAACCCATCACATTTTCCTTCCAATTGGTGGATGTATGTATCAAAATTGACAAGCGTTTAATTCCTATAGACTTTGTGGTTTTAGACATTGAGGAAGATGTTACAAAGGTTTTCCTTCAAGCACCAACTTATCTGCTAGTTGTGCCAAACCCTTTGTACAACAATCTCACTTAGCTCCATTAAAGCAAGATTCAGCCTTATTTCATGATCGTCAACCACCCTACTTGTCCTAGAATGCCTCATAACTCTCGCAATGTTTAACTCTCACACACTTACAAGAAAACTACGAAAGAACTAAATATTCATGGCAATAATAAGAATAAGAAAGAGATAAAGCAAACATCGACCTTAATTACTTACTTCAAAATATACAAAAGATTCTCTCTTAATCTCCCTCTCTGTGTCTCTCTCTGAGAAGAGCAAGGCTCAAATAAGTTGTTTATAGGAACACTAAATGACCAAGTTAGAATCCTAATAGAACTCCACTAGTTAAGATCATGTCTTATCCTTATCAGATTACATCACACTAACTAATAGAATGACATCACCATCCAATCAGGACTCTATCTAATAGGATTTAGCTACATCATAAGAATAAGATAAAAGATTACATCTATCTAAGAATGACATATCCATATCCATGAAGATCTCCTCTATCTACAGATGATCTTCCATATGCTCTTTATCTCTTAGAGTTGATGTTCATCCATTGTGATCTTATCTGCCACATCATCTAAGATCTCCTCATCTCTATCCATTAATGATGAGTCATCCAAGTCAATAGCACATTAGTCCATCCAATGATTTCCTATGCTAACTCCATTAGCCATGGTTTATTCATTTGAGCACACACTAAGTTCTTAGTCCTTTAAGAACCCAGCTTTAGCCAAGTCAGCTCGTATAAGATTCAAAACTATCCCAAAACTTGCACCATGCTTGATTTACTTACTAAGTTACCTTGGCACTCTCACATATTCCCGTCATGCGTGTGATCCAGTTACCTTCCAACTGGCATCCATCTCAAGCATTCTTTTGGTCTCACATCTGAATATTGCATTTCATTAAAGATTTCCACCAATCTGTACCAATGCTTGCTAACACTTGATGTTGCCCCTTTTCATCCTTGCCTCCTCGTAAGTCTTTGCTTTGTTTCATTTTTTGTATGTAAAACATTGATCAATGGTCGCCAATGTTGACGCAATTTTGCTATCACAACTTAGGGATCTAACAAACCACCCCCATAGAAGAAAGCAACCCCTCGTCAAAATAATTTATGGATGCTCCTCCAAATGTGGCTTTCTTAAAGACTCCTTTATCATTGACACATCTCTCACGTACCATATTCCCTCTTCGTCAAGTTTATCCTTGCTTTTGTTTGAACACTCCTTTTAAAGGTCCATTGCGCCCAACATAGTTGCTACTGAGGTAGTCTTCTTCCGTCGAGTCATCCTTTACCTCATCTTGACCCTTCGCGATTATGGAATTTACTTACTCCTTACTTACCTTCAGTATTGGGAATTATCGAGCAAAATGCGGCCCTTCAGAAATGATATAAGCAATATCTCGTTTTAAATGTTTCTAGGAATTAACTTGAAACGATTCACCTACTTTTTTCTGGCTTTCTCCGAACCATTATGTGTTCCACCATTCTTCTTGCTCTTATAGCTAGCTCAAATTGGTGATGGCATTCAGAGGTCTAAAGGCATCCACAACTGTTATCGTGCTGGGAAGGTCTTTCACATTTTGCTTTCGAAGTTCCATTTATGCCAACCTTGTAAGCTGCTTATGAAGTTGAACAACTTATCCTCCTCCGATATGTTATATACGTCCAACATCAAAGGTGTGAATTTCCTCAAATACTCCCACACTGAGTTATTTTTCTTCAACCTCTTCAAAGCTTCCCTCGTAAGCCATGAAGTGTTGTTGGGGAGGAATTGATCCATTAGCTCCTTCTTCATCTTCTCTCAAGTGCTAATGGGAGGTCTACCCATACTGATGTTATTGGAGGTTCTTGTTCTCCACTATAGTTTTGCCTCCTCCATTAAATACATAGCTATAATCGACACCTTCTCCAAATTAGCCACCTTTATTGCTACAAAGTACTGCTTCACGTCCCATAGAAATGTTCGAGTTCTTTGGCACTTTGTTTGCCATCAAAAACTTATGGCTCCCAAAGCTTCATCAAAGTTCTTTCAATACGTCCAACATCTTTTGTTACAACAACATGTCTTAGGATCGTGATTTTGTATCTAGAATCCTCTTATGCCTTCATCAACTCCGTTATTTGATGTTGTAACTATTGGACTTTTGCCTCCAACTTCTCAAATCGAGTATTGTAAGATGTCACCTCTTCCTCCCTTTGAGGAATTGACCCATTGAGTCCCTATACTTGGTTGACACGTTCTGTCAAATTGTTGCCTCCTACCATCTTAAAATTTGGCTCTAATACTAATTGTTGTAAAGGTTTTCCTTCAACTACTAACTTATCTTCTAGTTGCACCAACCCCTTTGCATGACAATCTCACTTAGCTTTGTTAAAGCAAGATTTAGCCTTGTCTTGTGATCATTGACCAACTTACTTGTTCTCGAATGCCTCACGAAATTCGTAGTGTTTCACTCTCACACCCTTGTAATAAAACTATGAAAGAACTAAATATTTATGGCAACAATAAGAATAAGAAAGAGATATGACAAATGTTATCCTTTATTAATTCCCTTAAAGTATACAAAGGATGCTCTCTCGATCTTCCTCCTTTGTCTCTCCCTGAGAAGAGCAAGACTCAAATGAGCAATTTATAGGCACCTTTAGATAACTAAGTTAGAATCATAATAGAACTCTACTAGTTAAGATCACATCTTAACCTATCTTATCCTTATAAGATTACATCACACTAACCAATAAAACGACATCCCCATCCAATTAGAACTTTATTTAGTAGATTAAGCTACATCACAATAATAAAATAATGATTACATCTATCTAGGAGTGATCTATCCATATACACAACGATCTCCTCTATCTTTAAATGATCCTTCCACATGATATTTATCTTTTAGAGTTGATGTTCATTTACTGTGATCTTATCCTCCAAATCATCTAAGATCTCCTTATCTTTATCTGTTGATGATGAATCCTCTAATCCAATAGCACACTGGTCCACCCAATGCTTTGATATGCTAACTCTATTAGCCATGGTCTATCCATTTGAACACACACTAAGTCTTTAGTCCTTCAAGAACCCAACCTTAGCCAAGTCAACTAATGCAAGGACTGAAACTCTCTTAAAACTTATATCGTGCTTGATTTACTTATTAAGTTACCTTAAAGCTCGCGCATATTCCTGGCATAAATGTGATCCAACTAACCTTCCACCTGATGTCCATCTTAAGCCTTCCTTTTGGTCTCATATCTAAATCTTGCATCTCGTTGAAGATTTCCGCCAATATACATCAATTTATGCCAACATTTGAAGTTGCCCTTTTCATTCTTATCTCCTCACAAGATTTTGCCTTGTTCTGTTATTTCACATGTTGAACATTGGTCAAGGCTCGCTAATGCCTACACGATTGTGCCATCACAACTTAGGGGTCCAACAGACGACATAGATGTACCTTTAATTTTGAGAAGACCCTTTCTCACTAGTTCTTAGGCTTTAATAGGTGTATATAATGGGAAGTTGACCTTAAAGGTTGGGAATGAAGAAATAAGTTTAAACAATCTGAACCTATAATTCCTGTTATTGGTCAGCATGATGATTACCTCTGTTTGTTGTGGTTAATACCAAAGGGAGAAGCATCGTGGACAAAAAAGTGAAAGAGAAGGATAATCCCATTATGAGAAAGCACGTAGTATACCTAAAAATTAATGAAATTATTAGGAAAAAAGATTAAAGCAATTGGTGGAAATAAAAGAGGTAAGCATCAACTCCAGAAGTAAGGAATCACCTAGTTGAAATTAGAAGCAAGGGGTTGAGCTCATGACCTAAAAAAAGTACTTGTTAGGAGGTAATCCAATGTTTAAGTAACTCTTATGTTTTAGTTATGACTAATTTTAGTGTTTTTTAGCTAGAATTTCTTAATTTTACTTATAGCTTAAAACTTATCTTTTTGAATCTAGAATAACTTTTTATAGATGAGTGTTTAAAGTGAGTGCATTTTGTTTTTATAGATTTCTAAGTAAACAAAGTAGGAACTTGTCATGCATATAACCTCATGTTAGTCTGTATAAAATTCTATTAGAGAAGCTGAGAGCACCACCTCAGGATATAGCTAGTACATGACACCATATATGCCTTGTGTTCTATCAACATGTTGTCATGCTCTTCCTGCTTCATACCCAATGTTCACCTGTAAGAAAGCAAGAAAATAAATAAAATTCATCAATTTTGAAAATGATTAACATATGGTACCATATAGGTTTCGTGTCTTATGAAACCCTAGTGTAAATACCGCTATGTTGACCTATAATACTTCATATAAAGAAGTAGAAAGGCTAAGTTTTAAACATGATACAAATATGACATTTTGTGCCTCCTGTGTTCTAGAATATAACCTAGGCTTGTAGAATAACATTTAAAGATATACCCCCATTTGACCAGGTAAACCTATCTAATCACTCTTGCATAACATGTGGATAATATGATATAATATTAGTTCCGTGTTTAGGTATTAATGGCCTATTTGGTTGACTAAAATAACTATTTTATTAGTGAAGCATTTTTTATAATTAGTTATTCCTTTGTTTGGTTAGAAAAAACACACAGAATAACTAATCCCAGGTTTAGTTATTCCTTGACTTTGGGGAATAACTAAAGTCATCTCCCCCTGTCTTTATGTATCTTGAGCATGATGGGAATAAATGTCATTTTTTTAGGAGAAAAATATCCCTCTATACCACGAAAGAAGGCTCGTCCATCTCCAAACTTCAAGCATTTCTCTTCTCCAAAAACTTCATTTTCACTCTCTCTTTTTTGAGCAAGTTTTAATCTCATAAAACCCTCAGTATACTGTAAGTGCACAGGTCATGAATGTAATATATGAGGTGTTGATCCCTCGAAAAGTTGGTGAACTAATCTAAATTTATGTTATCTAAGGCCTAAAAGGATTATTAAAATGATAATACAAACTAAGCAAAAAAGTAAATAATCGAATATGTATTGCCTGAAAATGAATTCATAAAATTAACATAAGAACCCAAAATTGAGCAACACCAAATGACAATTGGAATTCAACCAAGGAAGATTAAAAAATTATAGGAGAGGGGATTTATCCTATTATTAATGCTAACTTAGTCACTTTTGTGTTAATGTGGTGTCGGTTTTAGACTATCAAAGGGTGGATTACTCTCTCTCAAGTTATAATCACCAAGCCCTAATTAATAAACCTTAAATAAGTTTCCTTACCAAACTTGTAATCTCTTGATTAATAATCAGCCCATAACCTAATTAGATCTTAACAAATCGGGTCATCACATGAGATCTCTTTTCATATAATTACCGATTTGATTATTTGCATGGTTTATTAGGTTGTTTAACTCTTATTAACCAACCCAATCATTTTGCATCTGGTTATATAATGCCCTAAAATATACCCTAGAAGTATTATAGCATGTCTTGGGTGTATTAATAAGTGAAGATAACAAATGAATTAAGCGCATCTAATTATAGTAAGAGACATAATGGTATTTAATGTAAAAGACTTAGGTAAATGGGTAATTTGTTCATTTTTGGCATAATATACCTCTATAATTTGGTTATATCTTGGTCTGTAGACCTCCAAATTTGATAATTAGAATTTGAGATTAAACTAGAGACATATATATAAAACTTTCATGAAGGAACCGAAATTTTATTGTTCCTTTAAGATTTTTTAATTTTGGCTTGAAGTTGAGTTATGTTTGCTATCCCTGTTTTCGAATAGCTTGTAGTGTTTTGGGTATAAATCTCGGAATAATTAACCAAATTGAATGAAATTTATTCCATTAGAAAATTAAGACATAATAGAATGAAATTAATTGATAGGATTATAGGTTAATGTGGTAAGTAAAGGAAGAAGAAGGACCGTTATGCAATTTTTCTAAAGTTAACACATGGACCGATTGGATTAAGGCGTGCGTGACCAATAATAATAAATCATGTTTGTCTAATAGGAATTAAGCATATGTGTGAGTCTTGAAAGTTTGGGAATGGGAATATGGAGAGGGGAGATGCATGACATTTTGGGGTTCTTTCTCCTCTCCATTTCACCTTCTTTACCTTATCATTTTTCATGTAAGAATTCAAGCCAATCTTAGGTGGAAATCAAAGTAAAAGATAGGGATTTTCTCTTCACTTTTATCTCTTCTTAATTTTCTTCTGAAAAATAAAATTATAAGGTTGGAAGTAGGACTGAGAGGTATATTTTTTGGTGTTTCTAGTTGGTGAGTCAAGCAAGTAAAGCCAAAGAGGAAGGGAAGGAAAGGCAATAGAAGACCTACTTTTTCAATTTTGAGGTTTGGGACTCCACTTAGTTAATTTATGTATTTGTGTATATTTAAATGTGAAAAAAAATTCATTTGGATGTGTAATGGTTTCTAGGATGATGCTTTGGTGTTATTTTTATAACCTACCACTTCCATAGAGCATATGCCCGAACATACTTGAGGATATTCGAGAATATACCCTATGAGAATGGCACGTTAGAACAATCACATTAACTTATTTAAGGCATCACATATATCACAAGCATTTCAAATGATCAATTCTCCCCATTTCATTCGTAAACATCAAACTTACATTGTATCTTTACAATTTATAATTCATATATATATATACATTATATAACATTTGAGAGTTCAATACTTTATACAAAATGTTTAACATGAAATGAGATGCTAACTGAAAACATTCTAAACTAGACCCCTCAGATATTAGTTGACCAGACATTTGAGTCATTATTGTCCCCAAAAAGTAGGTACTATACTTCTACTATACAACCTCAGTAGTTAAAACTTCTTTGAACCATAAAAAAAAACAGCGTTGCAATTTTGATGAGTTTACGAACTCAATGAGTGAACCATCATTGATGTGTTCACTCAAGTCATAACACCAAGATAAATTATAACCCAATTCAGCAAGTATATCACATCATCCAGGATGGAATAACACATCACACTTTATCTTATTTCAATTAGTACAATATGTACATAAACATTGCGTATCACTATTTCAAAACAATTCAATAATTCATATCAATCGATACATGTAAAGTTGTATATGTAAATGCACATGTGACTCCATTCTTATTTTACTTTGTTGTGACCGAACGCCTTCTAACCCAATTTACTGTCCCATATCTGTTATGGATACTGAGCTTATTTTTGACCCAAATCTACTGTGGATTTTGAGCTCATGTTATTTGAGACTAATGCTCCTTTCATCATTCTGAGCTTAAACTTCTTTTCTCACATTGGTCACTTTGGTCACAACTCCTTTAACTGATCATGAATGTCAAATGCAATGATATGAATCATCTCACAAATCAGTTGCCTTCATCAGTGTAACTGATTATCCAGAATACACATTCAATTTGAATCAAATAAGCATTTCATGGATAATCACATAATCACTAATTGACATTCAATTTAAAAACATTTCCATATACAGTCCAAAAATATCAAAATCCTCAGACCAACAATGTCCTGAATCATAACAATCACATAAATAACAATTTAATAAATGAAATTTAACCAAAAATAAATCAATCATAGTGATAAACATCTAGGTTAACTCATAGTATGCTTTAGAAAAGCTATTGCCTTAATGAACCAACAATATTTGGATGTTGACGATTGCCTTGCACGTCTATTGTTACGCAATACACACATAATTCATAAAATCACTCAGTTATTTAATCAAATGAACATAAAATCATAGAATTGTATATGTGTCATGTTTCAATGCATGCTCAATTGACTTATTGGGTATGTATTCTTATACATAGATCTTAACTATTTAATTTATGCTTATACACCGTCAGACCATTCAAATATTATATTTTGTATACTACCATTTTGTAATTAGGTTTGTACCTTTAATTTAGCTTGATTTACTCCAAATTCGTCAACCATACTTTAAAATTATCCTTGAACATTTTCATGATTAAAAAAAACCTCTTATAAAACATACACAATTGTTACTTTAAATCTGGAATTTCAGCAAGCTAGATCTATACATTCACCAAACTTTTTCCTACAATATATACTCATACATTTACCCAATTCTCATTCATAATTACCCCATGTTCTTCAATGCTTATTCATCCATACCTTATACACATTAATCATGTCTTTACGATCATGTTTGCGTTAAAAGAACTCATTTATTCCTTTAACAAATCGTAATTTCTAGATTTGAACTCAACCACATCAAAACAGTCCATTATTTAGGTTATGACATCAATTAACTACATAAACTGATGAAGCTCTTAAAAAATTAATCAAGAAAAAAAATCTAAGCTTATTTCTAGATTTAATCAAGTTCAAATACCAATTTAGAGTGAAATGTCTCAGTTGGTTCGACATGTACACAACGATAAAATTAAAATTCCAGAATTTGTCATCAACATCACTAATGTGTGTAACTTTACTACCTTTAATACTTCAAAAGTTTTACAAGTTTAAAGACATCACTAATACCTGAAAATTTCCAGATTTCATGTCCTTTAAGGTTACTTCATTTCAGGTTAATTTAACTTCCATATTGATTACACTAAGGTTTATAAAATTATGCTCACTTATGTCATTAACCGTTATTTTTTACAAACCCACTTACAGCTCTAATTTTCCAAATTCGAAAACACCTTAACAACACCTATCTTTAGCATGAATTCCTCATCATTTATACTTCAAATCCGAACTTAAATCATCCATATAACAACCTATAACCTTCAGCTTTCATGCATTAAAAACAAAATAGAAAAGTATCCATTTCATCCATCATATTCTAGCATAGCTTCATCATCAACACTACATGTAATCCATCCTAATTCAATCATCATAAGATTTCTATTACAACATGCCACAAAGATCAGAATGTCACTTACTTGTTTAGCTAAAATTCCACCTTAAAACATCAATTCTACTTTTCCTTACATGCATGCAAGATCATATCAAAATCCAGGTGGGAGTAGGATGATTTCGATAGTAACAAAAAGACAACAATAGAATCTATCTATCTCTATGAAGAATTTGACCAAGGTTTTAAGGTGGTAATGGATAGAATTGAAGCAAAATTTCAGAGCTATAAGGGTGTGTGTGTGTTTCGGTGATGAGAGGGAAAAAGAAGAAAGAAGACCGTAAAAATAGTTTCTGCATTAGCTTAATTCATTAAGTGCTAGGTGTCACCATTTTACGATAACATTTGTCACCTGTGCATGCAATCCACTTGTCCTATATATAAACTACCAAATGTCATCATAATCACTACTTCCATTTGTCACTTAATCACTATTGCCATTTGTCACTTAAATTTCTATGCCAAATGTCACTCATTTTATAGGCTTAGTCATCCTAATTTTTCATGTGTCAACTTGTCTTACCACCTAACATTTTTCCTAGACTAAATGTACATATTAATTCATAAATCTCCCAATTGAAACAATTAATTTCGAATTAATAATTATAATCGATCAAACTAAAATTCAAGACATAAATAATGCACAATCATATCATAATTATTTTAAACCTTTCGTACCCCGAAACATGCTAATTAAGTGCACATACAATCTTTACAATGTTTTTCAAAATCATAATTCATGTGTGTATGCTATTATTATGCATATGAATGAAATCATGATCTAAATGTACCAAATACATTATATAATCATGCAACTTATAAGGCTTAGCACTCTAATATTTTAATCCCTCAGTATGGAAATCAATTATTATAATTTTGGTGTTAACTTGTATAGAATTGGTTGAATATGACAAGAGATTATCATGTAGTGGAATTCTATCCAGGGTTTGTTGAACTAGTCACATTGTTTGGGTCATAAATCAGCCTCCAGTCCTCTACATTTTTTGATTTTAGTTTCATATGAAAATTAAGACATAAAAATAGAAATCTACAAAAGAGACTCTGACTTAATTCGGGATTTATGACATTGGAATTCGGATAGAAAATGGTGACCTAATGTTGTCCCTAATTTAGAGCAGCGTGTGATATTTGGTCTATAGCTCAAGTGTTAGAAGTTTGAATGGCCTGATCGTTATTGTTTTGGAAACTACAGACATATATGGACAAATGTCTAGAAGACCACAAAACCTAGTTTTGACTTTTTCTATACAAATATTAAGGAATAACTAGACTCTGCCATATGATTTGTTTTTGGACTGATAGTTTGCCTATTTTTAGATCATTTTGGGGTTTACCTCAAATTGAATTGTTTTGAGTTTGTTTTTGTTTCCAATTTTTACAAAATTGTATATAAACCATTTTGAATGTGTCTGAAATTTTTAAAACACCTAGAAATAAATGAAATATGACTTACCATATGTGAATTAGGTGATTGAACATTGGAATATAAGATTAAGCATAATGCATTCCAAAGAACATTTACATGTACGTAAATGATTTGTATGCATATTAATTACTTAAATGTGTATAGCATGATTATACAAGTGTGATTTTAATACCCTTCTAATGGTGGTAAGCCATGAATTGCATGTATGAATGCAAATATAGATTTTATGACTTGAAATGTATATCATATGATTTGTTAATATGTGAATTATGAAATTTGCAAATAGTTAAAGGAAATGATATACTGCCTGCGTTATTGTCTTGGTTGTGGATAGATGGGCATGTCTATAGGGTTACAGTGCAGTTACTACAGTTTGACACAACTGGTGTCCACAGTTTGATACCTTCAGGTATCCACAGTTTGATATCTTTGGGTATCCACAATTTGATACCTTTGGGTATTCACAGTTTGATACCTTCGGGTATCCACAGTTCGATACCTTTGGGTATCTATTGTTTGATATCTTTGGATATCCACAACACCCGTTATCCACACCCATATAAAATGTGCAGACTTAACACAAAATGTAAAATAAAGATATATATATATATATATATAAGAAATATAGTATGAGAACATAAATAATCGTATATGAATGGGCATTTGCATTTTTATTGATAATTTATATCATCGAGTCTTGAATATCAATGTTTGAGTTTTGAAGGTGAATTTATGGAATATAAAAAAATATTGACGTATGTTTGCATTATTTTTTATTTATTTGATTAAGTATGCCATCATTATTTATATTTGTTCGATGTTTATGAATGTATGTGCTTGATGGATGACTGCTCTGAGTGGTTATCCAAAATAAGTGTTTCTTCACTAAGCTTTCAAGCTTAGCATGGGTGTTAATCCGTGTAGGTCCAAGTCATAAGAGTGAGGTACCTAGAACATCTGTAGGGAACAAGGCTAACAGATAGAAGAAAAAAGCAATTTTGGAAGGCGTTTTTAGTTAAAGATGATTGTACATGTAATGGTTAAAGGAAATTGTAAATTTTCTTTTGGATTACCATGTAAATGTAAAAGTATTTCATTACTGTTAAATGATAATGTTAAGCATTTAGGAGTTTTGTGCTGTGTATATGTATAACATTGAACCAAAATGCATGCCGTGAATGTATGTACAAGAAATTGGTTGCCTTATGTGTGGATAGTTGTAGGTTTCGTATAAGGAGTGTTACAGTAACGTTTGAAAAATTCAAGAACTAATTAGTAAAATTAACAAATTTTTAAACCTAACCCACATCCACCTCAACCCCCCCTCCCCCCCCCCGATCCATCTCCACCTACTTGTCTCTCATTTTTCATCTCTGTCGTAGTCACTCTCCAATCTCCATACTCTCTCTCTCGTTCTCCTATTCGACGACTGCTTCTCCCTCTCCTGCCAATGCCACCACTGCACGCCCTCCTCCGTTCCTCTATGCCACCACCGCAGGCCCTTCTCTCCACTCTCCACGCATCGCCACTTACCACGATCGAATCATTTTCGTGCTTCACCACAAGCCCTCCTCCCTAGTCTCCACGCGTCGCTACTTACCACAACTGAATCATTTTCAGGCTTCACCACACGTCCTCCTCGGTTCCTCCACTCTCCATCACCGTCCACTGTTGCCTGCCACCACCGCTTTTGGAGTTGCCGCTCGCCAGATCTGGAAAAGATCCAAGTTCACACCCGACCCGACCCAAAAATTGGAACCGAATATATTGAGAATTTTTTATGTGTGTTTTTAATTGTTTTTCTGCTTAATTGCATTTGTGAATTTTGATTGTGAATGTATTGGATTGTTGGAAGTTGGAAGTTGGAAGTTGGAATTAAATTGTTTAAATTTGTGATTTGTGTTAGGTTGGAAACTTGGATTTGGATATTTTGATTGGAGTTGAATGAATGATACACGGTTTTATTATCTTGTTGGTTATGATTTAGTTTATTCACGGTATGTCTACTGACAATAAGTGTCGAGTGCACTGCAAAATTTATCTGAGCCTACACACTACAATTTGTAGTTATAGTGAGTCGGGATCGAACCCACAGGGAATGTTCGGTTAATTTTTGTAACAAAATTAATTGATGCAAGGAAAATATAAGGGGGTATAGATTTTTAAGCAATTTAGAAATTAAAGTAAAAGTAAACTATCAAAACAAATTAAAACAAGCAATCGAAAAAGAGAAAAGTGTTGAATATAAGTAAAGTCCGATTCTAGGGCCAATCTCGGTCTAAACACAATCAAGTATATTCCATCATCCTAACATATTTACAACTCTCTTTGGACTATTGATCTGAGACTAATAGAATGTTCTACTAATCCCGGTTTTTCCTTAGGCCATGTTTAATCAATATATGATTGTTAATTAAACCTAACTACCGAATGATCTTTAGATTTAATTCGGCAACCGTATAACAAATTAGAAAATGATCAATATAGGCAGTAAACTCACACGTTCAGGTTATCTAACCTAAGTTATGTTATTCCTAACGATTAACGATCATTAGATGCTACTCAATAACATCAAAAGTAACGATTACTAATTACATTCGATGTTTTAGCAATAGGTTCGAAATAAAACAATTAAACTAATGTATTAAGATCATTCATCCCAAAACCTAATCAAATCAGCACCAACAACACAACAATTCGAAAAGAAATTACAACCTTAAAGTGATAAAAATAACTTAACTGTGACTTGGCGTCAATATTCCCGTTGAACCGGTGTTGGGAAGCTAGCTTTCCATATCCATTTTTATGCTCCAAGTGTGAGCCGTCTTCTCCATGTTTCGGTCGTGAAAAACAAAAGAAAACCTAGCCCTCTCTCTATTCCACGCTACTGCTCTCTTCTCCCTTTGCTACTATTCATTGATGGGATAAATTAAGTTTAAGGTCTATGCTCACTATTCACGTGTTCTCTCTTCTCTCGCAGTTGTTTCTGCCTTGCAAGCCACCAAGTCACAACTCTTCTCTTCTCTTTAGTTCTCTTTTGTTTTTCAGCCCTCTCTAGCCCTCCTAGCTACGTTCAAACTCAAATGAAGCAGCTTCCACTCACGTTTTTCTCACATACCAGCCCCACTTACGTATATTCAGCCTTTAACAAAGATGGGAGTTTCGGTTCTCCCCTTCTTCTTTCAGTTATACCTTGTTTTATTCTCACTTCAACCCCCACACTCCAGCCAACACTTCCACCTCTTTTATGTTATTTTGTAGCCCTCCTTTATAGCTCATGAGGCAGCTAGGTTTCCAAAATAAGAATAGAATTGGACAGGTGGCATTTCAAAACCGAAGAGGACCCCTTGTGTTGCTGTCCACTTTTTGTTTTATTCTCTAAGCTTTGTCACGTTTTTTTCCATCAGATATCTTATATGGGACAATTAGGTTTTTAATGTAGAAAAATGGATAGTTGGTGTGTGTGTGTGTGGTGTCTCACTCAAGTGAGACACCGTGCACTCATGTTAGGTGTCTTCATCTTCCCATTCTTTGCTTCAGCCCTCCATTCACGTGTAGCTATCCAACTCCTTCAGTTTTCAGAATTTTTTATGATGTTATCCATTAAATTCACGACCAAGTGCATCCTTTTGCTTGCTTTATAACTTAAATGATTAAATAATTGGAAGCAACCCTGATGGCCATGCAAAAACATGTATAGCCGTGAGTGATAACTCATGGTTGTGCAGGTTTTCCAGCATGCCATAAGCAATTTGATCCTTCATTCTTTTATGCTTTATCCCATTCTTTTATGCTTTATCTTGACTTCTTTTGCTCTAATCTTCTTCTTTGTTGTTCCATGAAGACAAGCGAATGTGAATCTTTGAGAAGATGGCTTCAATGGACATGCTTTCGGGTCCCTTTAGTTCCTTCATTTTCGAAATGTACCTAAGATCAAATATAAGTTAAAGTGAGTATCCTAAGCATTTCTAAGGCATTAATCACTAAGTATAGTATATCAAATGAACTAATATTTAAACACATATCAACTTCCCTCACACTTAGCTTTTAGCCGTCTTCAGGCAAATAATCACAATGAAAATCACAAACTAAAACTTTTATTCATTTTTCATTTTTCTTAAAAATAGATAACCATAAGTAAAGATGAATGACTTTCAAAACCTATAGCAAAAACTCAACATTCAAGCTTATACTCATGATCAATCAATATTCATCGCCCTTAGAAACTGAGTAATCTAGAGATAGACTTCGATAAAAAGTGTTTAAACAAGATATTTCCATGGATACACTCAAACACCATTCATGATCACAACAATCCATAACTTTGCATATCATTTCATTTCTCTACCACTAAAAGTCACATGCATAATCATGAATCAAAGGACTTTTTAAGGTTGTAATGTGAGCTAAGGTAAGATGGGATGCATTTTGGTTAATGTAGTTTGAATGCCACTAAGCTAGTGAAGCAAAAATAACACTTTAATGAAAAATCAAACGCACAAGTCAGCATTTGTCCACAACTGGGTACTGTTAGTTATGAATGATGCACCAATTATGTTTTACAACTCAATTTAGCTCTCATATTATAAACCATACGAACATAACACAATGAAATGCTCCATCCAACATAACTTTACATACAACTAAAGGAGGATAAACTATTAATTAATAACTTTTAACAACAATTGCATTGCCTCCTTCATACTTTTTATGTATACATTTTTTCTTTTTCTTTTCTTTTTTCTAAATATAAAATTGAAAGAGGCTACATCAATATAGGATTCATAACATGACATTTTAACAAATTTAACCAACCCACATATAAGCATACCCCTATACTTAGAATTTTACACAATCACATTCATCACGAATTAACAAATGCTCTACTAGATTTAAAGCTTATGTAGGACATTTGGTTAGGTGGATGTAATGTGGTTTATACAAAAGAAAACATTAATATAGCTAAAAAGGGATTTGCAAGGGAAATTCACATAAATCGGTAGGCTATTTGGCTAATGTAACTTATAATTAATAAAGAATGCCTAATCGTTTTCATAAACATGCATATGATATACAGTGTGATCTCGAATAGAAATTCAACACAAAGTAATGATGTATATATCATGAAGGTCACTCATAACAAACAAAATAGTGAGACTGATATGAACGTGTCAGTCTAAAATGGCTCAAAATAATGCACAGAAACTAACATACCCCACCCCCACAATTAAAACTTACATTGTCCTCAATGTAAAATCAAATGCAAGAAAAGAGCAGTTACAAAAGTAACAAAAGTGGAAATGTAAAAGACAGAATTTAACTTCCTTTGAGTTGCCTCCCAAGCAGCACCTTAGTTTATTGTCGTTGGCTCGACTCTTTACTACTCATTCTTCATAGCGAGGGTTTTCTAACCTTATCACTTCCACATCCTCCACTTTGAATCCCTCGTAGAATGGTTTCAGTCGATGACCATTGACTTTGAATTTCTTGTTTGTTTGTAAGCTTTCAATTTCAACTGCACAATGTGAAAAGACATTAGTAACAATAAAAGGGCCAATCCAACAGGAATGCTATTTACCTGGAAAAAGCTTAAATCATGAATGGTAGAGAAGAAATTTTTTTCCAACCATAAAATTCTTCCTAACAATTATCTTATCATGAAATCTTTTCGTCTTTTCCTTGTAAATTTCTGCATTCTCATAAGACTCAAGCCTAAGCTCTTCCAATTCTTGTAGTTACAGCTTCCTTTTATCACCCACTGCATCCATCTTCATATTGCATTGCTTAATAGCCTAAAAGGCTTTGTACTCAATTTCCACTGGAAGATGACACGACTTTTTGTAGATTGGTCTATATGGAGACATACCAATCGGTGTCTTGTATGCAGTCCTATATGCCCAAAAAGCATCATCAAGTCGCTGAGCCCAATCTTTATGATTCCGACTTACCATTTTCTTAAGGATGGACTTGATTTCTCTATTTGAAACCTCTGCTTACTCGTTCGTCTGTGGGTGATAAGTTGTAAACACCTTATACGTGACATGGTACTTCTTTAAAAGACTTCCCGCCAATCGGTTGCAAAAATGAGTACTCCTGTCACTAATCAATGCTTGCAGCATTCCAAATCTAGCAAAAATGTTAGACTTGACAAATTCTACAACAACCTTAGAATTGTCAATCTTGGTGGCTTTAGCTTCCACCCATTTAGAAATATAATCCACAGCCAAAAATATAAGCAAAACCAAAAGAAGAGGGAAATGGTCCCATAAAATTGATGCCCCATATATCAAAAATTTCACTTGCAATTATTGGAGATAAAGGCATTTGATCTCTATGGGATAGATTACCTTGTTTTTGGCACTGTTCATATGCTTTATAGAACATATATGAGTCTCTAAAAACATTTGGCCAATAGAAACCACATTCAAGAATTTTCCTAGCAGTTCTATTAGGCCCAAACTGACCACTATATGCATATGAATGGCAAAACTTCATAATTGATTCACATTCATATTTAGGTATATATCTCCTAATCACTTGATCATAACAACATTTCCACAATTGAGGATCATTCCAAATATAATATTTTGACTCACTTTTTATCCTATTTCGTTTAGCCTTACTCAAATTAGTACGTATCTTATGGTTCACTAGATAGTTCACATTATAAGCATACCATGGACTCTTACCTTGAAGCGTTAGTAATTGCTCATCCAAAAATAGTTCTTGCAATGGTACTAGATCCTCTTCCTTTACAACTCGACTCAAGTGATCTGTGACTGAATTCTCTATACCTTTCTTGTCTCCGATCTCCAAGTCAAACTCTTGGAGTAAGAGAATCCATCTAATCAGCCTTGGCTTTACTTCTTTCTTCGATAAAAGGTACCTTAATGTTGCATGATCAGAATACACAATCACTTTAGAACTAAGCAAATAAGGTCTAAATTTATCCAAAGCAAATACAACATCTAAAAGCTCCTTTTTAGTAGTGGAATAGTTACGTTGTGCTGGACTAAGTGTTCGAGAAGCGTAGTAGATTGCATGAGTCATCTTTCCATATCTTTGACCAAAGACAGCACCCACAGCAAAATTGCTCGCATCACACATAATCTCAAACAGTTGACTCCAGTTAGGTTGTTGAATGATAGGTACTAAAGTCAAAATTTCTTTCAACTTGTCAAATGCTTTTTTGCATCCCTCATCAAACTTAAAGGGTACATCTTTTTGCAACAGATGATAGAGTTTTACTGAGATCTTACTGAAGTCCTCGATAAACCTACAATAAAAACCTACATAGCTAAGAAAAGAATGAATTTCCTGCATATTTGTTGGGTAAGGTAAATTTCGCACAGTTTCTATCTTAGCCTTATCAACCTCAATTCCTTTAGATGAGATTACATGTCCCAACACTATTCCTTGTTTAACCATGAAATGGCATTTTTAAGAATTGAGAACAAGAATAGTTCGATGCATCGTTCAAATAAATAATTCAAATTATCCAAGCATGCATCAAATGAATCTCCATAGATAGTAAAATCATCCATAAAGAACTCAATAATGTGTTCAACATATTTAGAAAAAAATACTTACCATGCATCTTTGAAAGGCGACTAGGGCGTTGCATAGTCTAAACGGCATCCTTCTATAGGCAAATGTACCAAATGGGCATGTGAATGTTGTTTTCTTCTAATCATCCGGAGCTATCACAATCTAGTTATATCCTGAATACCCATCCAGAAAATAGTAGTGGGATCGTCCTACAAGTCTTTCAAGCATCTGATCGATGAATGGGAGTGGGAAGTGATCCTTGTGTGTAATAGCATTTAACTGCCTATAATCGCTGCATACTCGCCATCAATTCTGAATTCTTGTAGGCGTAAACTCATTATTCTCATTCTTCACCATAGTAATCCCAGTTTTCTTCAGTACTACTTGGACCGGACTCACCCATTTGCTATATGAAATTGGATAGATTATACCAACATCAAGCAACTTTAAGATCTCCATCTTTACCACTTCCATCATCAAAGGATTCAATCTTTTTTGTGACTCTCTTGATGGTTTGGATCCCTCTTCTAACAAGATTCAGTGCATACATGTCAAAGGACTAATACCTTTAATGTCTGCTATAGTCCACCCTATAGCTGTGATGTTGTCTTTAAGCACTCAAATGAGCTTTTCTTCTTGAAGCTTAGTTAAGTTCTTTGCTATGATTACCGAAAGTGTTTCTCCTTCTCCCAAGAACACATATTTTAAGTGCTCCGGTAATTGCTTCAATTCAATTACAGGTGCCTGCACCACCAAATGTAAAGATTTCGTATTAGATATTGGCAATTCAATATTTTGAAATGCATACCTCTTTAGTATTGTTTGCAATGATTATAGTGCTAGCACAATTTCCTCTGTTTTATCTGTAATGTGCAAGTTAGAATTTTGCAAAATGTTTTCTGTCAAACTCATGCAAAGAATGACTTCTAAATTATCTTTACTATCTACATCAAAAATTTCTTGAGACAAAGAATCAATAACATCAATAGATAGCATAGAATGGACATCACCAGGGTACCTTACCTCAAAAATATTAAAATGAACAATTTCACCGTCAAATTCCATAGTCAATGTCCCTACATCTACGTCGATCTGTGTCTTTGATGTCTTCAAAAATGGGCGACCCAGAAGGATAGGTGTATAGTTAGATGAAGGTTCTCCCTCTATGTTTAAGACATAAAAGTCAACTGGAAAAACCAATTCATTGACTTGCACTAAAACATCCTTTACAACCCCTTTTGGATAAGCATTAGATCTATTAACCAACTGAATTATAACATAAGTTTCTTTCAATGATCACAAATTCAATGAAGTTTAAATAGAAAATGGCATAACATTAATTGAAGCTCCTAGATCTAGCATTGCCCTTTCAAATCTAGTATCACCAATTTTGCAAAGTATTATAAACGTATTAGGATCCTTAAACTTTGGGGGAAGCTTTCTCTAAATGACCGCAGACACGTTCTCCTCCACACTTACTTTCTCGTCTCCCCTCAATTTCCTCTTAGAAGTGCATAACTCTTTGAGAAATTTGGCGTATCGAGGAACTTGCTTAATGGCATCAATTAAATGTATGTTTACCTCCACCTTTTTAAACATCTCCAAAATCTCCTTATCTTGCTCCTCTTTCTTTGATTTAGTAAACCCACTAGGAAAAAAAGGCAAAGTTTTTGTAAAACTTTTAATCACAAGAGACTGAGAATTTACCTTAGTTCCCTTTTTAGTTTCTTTCTGAGGCAATTCAAGTTCCTTTTCAGATTCTTCATCACTGCCAATAACAGGGGTCTTATATGGTGCCTCTATTTCTTTACCACTCCTCAAGGTGATAGCACTTGCATTCTCTTTCGGGTTCACAATTGTTTGAGCAGGAAGCTTACCCGAATTTTGATTCTCCAATTGGCTCACCCCAGTAGCTATATGAATCAATTGATTTTCCAAATTCTGAATGCTAGCATTCATTTATTGTTGAAATTGTATACTATTCTAAGCCAAAGTTTTCGTAATTTCTTCCAATGAAGGTCCAGAGCTCGATGGTTGAGCTTATCATTGATAGGGTTATTGATAGGACCCTTATTTTTATCCTTGCTACCCATAGGTGTTAAATGGAGGATTCTTTCATCCTGAGTTTTGTGCATAGAGGTAGCTAGGATTCCTTTGTGTCTAGCTCGAGAAGCTCCAAAAAACATTCACTTGTTCTGTGGATGTCTCTTGCAAAGTCAGACACATATCAGTGGGATGTCACATTGTACAAATTCCACATACTTTGACTTATTGAGCATTATTTGTAGCCAGTTGCCTCACTAAAGATGTTAACCCAGCTATCTGTTGCCCAATGTAGCAATACTAGCTTCACTAACCTTTAATGGTCTGGGTTCCTCTCGAATACTGAATTGTTGAGAGTTAGCGGCCATGTTAGAAATCAGATTCCAGGCTTCAAGGGATGCCTTGTCTACTAGTGCACCTCTTCTTGCTGCATCTATCATACTTCTTTCTTGTGGCAAAATCCCCTCATAGAAGTATTGGATCAAGAGTTGCTCATTGATTTGATGATACAGGCAACTAGCACACAATCTCTTGAAACGCTCCCAGTACTTATATAATGTCTCCCCATAGTGCTGACGAATTGTACAGATTTCCTTCTGAATGTTCGTAGTTTGTGAAGCAGGAAATTATTTCTCCAGAAAAAGTCTTTGCATCTTATTCCAAGTGGTAATCGACCCGAGGGCAAGTAGTAAAGCCAATCCTTAGCAGTGTCCCCTAACAAGAATGGGAATGCTCTTAACTTAATCTACTCTTCTTATACTCCGGCTGGCTTCATACTAGAATAAACCACATGGAACTCCTTGAGATGCTTGTTAGGATCTTTACCTGGCATACCACGAAAAGTAGGAAAAAGGTGAATTAGACCATATTTAAGCTCAAAAGCAACATCAATAGTAAGAAAATCAATACACAAGGGTTGGTGGTTAAAATCAGGTGCAGCTAACTGCTTAAGAGTGCGATCATTGTTTTGGCCTGCCATGTTAGAATCAGTTTCATAAATTGAATGAGTAGAAGAATTAGAAAGCAAATATGAAATTAGTTGAATTCCTGGTGATGAATCAAGTTTCCTATCAGATGATGACGGATCCTTGGAACTTTCTACAACTTGTCTTCTCGCTCTACGTAACGTTCTTTCAAGTTCTAGATCAAATTTCAATTCACCAGTGTGAGAAGATCATGTCATGCACTGAAACTAACCAAAAAAGAAATGAAATTAATCAAAAGTCAAAATCAAAATAACGATAACAAAACAAATACATTCAGAAAAGTAAAGGATAATAAGTCCTCGACAACGGCGCCAAAATTGGTTGCGCGTCGTAACGTTACCAAAATAACTAGACTAAAATATAAATAGCAATAACTCTAGGTCGATCCCACAAACACTAATATCAAATACTTTCCTAAATTATCTGTTTAAGCAAATGAGGGGATTTTCAATTTGAAACAAATTAAAAATAAAATAAAATTGACTCTATGAAAATAAATCAAATTAAACTATAACAAAACGATAAAGTTGATGAATAAATTGAACACCGATTCATTGGTTTCATCTCAGCCTAAGCACAATTTCACAAAATTTATTGCGTTATCTTCTTTTCTCATCCTTTTAGACTATTGATCGTGAATTAATAACAAGCTCTATTAATTCGGGTTTTTCCTTAAGTTTTAGTTCATTACAAAGCACTTGTTAACTAACCTTAACTATCAGGAAACCTAAAACAAGCTCTTTAAGTTTATCCAGACAGTATCATTACAATTAAGAAAAATAGATCAATTTAAACAACAATCACGCAAGCACAGACTATTTAACTAAAGCTAAGTTATTTCTAATGATTCAGTACCATTAGTTGCTACAAACGATCTTCCATGTGATTAATATGTATCACATTCAAGATTTAGCTATGGGTAGTTATAAAAATGATTCAATAGAGCATTAAAACCATCATTATCCACATAGCCAATCAATCCATACAAAATAATGTAACAATCTAAAAAGAGAGTAGAAAATGATACACAACATTATACGCTTAATGTGCTCCTTAGCCTCGATTCCACCTCTGAATCGACGTCAGGTGATTTAGCCTTCCGTCTTCAAGCTCCAACAATCAGCTTTTGTAGCGTCCATTTATGTTAACAATGAAGAGAGAACGGAGGAGAATAGTTGCTGTCCACAACCGAAGATGACCATATGCTCCTTTCTGTCTTTCTTTTGTGAGTAGTCCACACTCTCCACGTTTTCACCCTCCTTTCTTTATTCTATCGCAATCCTTCGATGCTTTTGTCTACTAGCAGTCTCTTGCTTTTTCTCGCAAGTTCCTCCTAACTCTTTTGTTTGTTTTTTCACGCCACAACATTGTTCTGTCTGTTCCACTTTCACGCTACTGTTCATTCTCCTCACTATTCATTAATGGGACAAATTAAGATGTTTGGACCATGTTACTATTTATGTCTCCCAAACGAGCTCCTTCTTTCAGTTGTTCCTTCGTTTACTCCCTCCTAGCTATGGTAAAACTAAAATGAGGCAGCCTCCACTCACATTCTCTTCACTTTACAATAAAGATTGGAGCTTCGGTTCTCACCATTCCAGCCCAACACTCCTCATTTTATTCTCCAAAATGTAGCAACCTTTCCATTCTCTTTTTATTATAAAAACTAACTTCAATCAGTGGAGAGATGGCTTAACTAAATAGAATATGATGATCCAACTACTACCCTCTCCTTCGGTCTTCACCTTGTTTCAGTTGTCTCTTCTTTTCTTCTTCACTTCAGCCCCTAACACTTCAGCCCCTAATCCACATTTTCCTTACTCCTTTTACCTATTTCGTAGCTTTTTTTAAGACTCATGAGGTAGCTATGTTAAAATGAAAGAGACAGGTGGCCTTGTTCTTGTCTTGTATGTATGTAATGACTGTACAAGTTTACTTTGTCTTGTAATGCATGTCACGTGATCTCATGGTTGCTACATTTTACTACTTTAATTTCTTACTATTATGTCGTTTTGCATTTGGTCTTTCTCTTGGCTGCTTCTTTGTTTTCTTCTTTTGGACTAAAATTTCTAGATTTCTTCTACTCCAACAAACATTATTTTGAAGAGCTTTTATTATCTTCTTCTTTCTCTAATTGTCTTCTTCTTACTTTATGAATCAATAGAATATGGAAATTGAGAAGATGGCTTCAATGGACATGCTTTCGGGTTACTTTAGCTCCTTCACTTTCAAAATATACCTAAGATCTAATATGAGCTAAAGTGAGTATCTTAAGCCTTTCTAAGGCGTTAATCACTAAGTGTAGCATATCAAATGAATCAACATTTAAACATATATCAGTGTTTATTATGCTAGATGTTGTTCAATTAAATAAAAGCATAACTTATTCCCTATTTAAATCATCTAGTGAGTCTAGTAACAATGAAAATTTGTGACATACTAGACTATATCACATTGTTCAACATTGAACAAGTCAATTATCTAAAGAAGGCCTCTTAGGTGATTTACATCAAATAAATTTACCTATTTATGGATATTATCTAGCAAATAACATGGCAAAAAAATCATTTGGAAAGGGAACACAAGTACCATATCTATTATAAGAAATTCATTATGACATCTATGATCCAATGAAAATAAGGGTATGACGTGGGGTTATATATTTTATCATTTTTATAAATGATTGTACTCAATATAGTTACATCTATTTGAATCCTCACAAATTGAAAGCATTAAATTGTTTCATAAAGTATATGAATTTAGTGGATAATCAATTAGAAAAGAAAATAAAATATTAAGAACTGATCAAAAATAAGAATGTTTGTCTATTAAGTTCATGATGATGTATGATGAAAAATGATTAGAGAGATAGTTAACTATTCCTCGAACCTCTTAACAAAATACATTACGAAAAGATGTAAAAAAAACACCACTAGAAATGACTATGTCCATAATGTCACTAGTAAATTTATCAATCACCTATTGAGGTAATGTTTTACTTATAATCACTTATGTACTTAATGGATTATCTATAGAATTAGTTTCAAACACTTCATATAAGTTATAGACATGCAGAAAACCTGACATGAATATCTAAATTAAAGGGGTGTACTGCCTATGTTTATGATCTCTCTCACAAATATGAGAAACTAGGCCCAAAAAGGAAGAATAGTATCTTTATTAGGTACTTTGAAGACTCAAAAGGATATTTTTTCCATAGTTAAATGAGTTAATGAAAGTGTAACTGAATTTGAATTACATTTTTAGAAAATGACTATCTAAAATAGGGTGAAATAGGAAAAGACTTATTTCTATATAAGATTCTTAATCAAAATGATTCTATTATGAGGAATCATAAAAGGGACTTTATTTGAGTGGGAGTAATTTAAAACTCGAAGAAATACCTCAAGGATAAGTAAAGTTACAGCTCACTGAAAGTTTACCTATCATATCTAATCTGAGTAAGAGTAATCAAAACATTTATGAATTTGTTTCTTATAAACCATATTTAAATTGGAGTAATTATTTTATGATTCTTTGATGTTTTTTTGAAATAAAAATGGAAATTACATGATTATCCCATAAGAAAATGATGAGCTAAGAAATATACATGAGGCTTTTACTAGTCTTGGTAAAGATGAATGGATGAAAGCAATGAAAGAAGAAATGACTTCTTTAAGCTCAAATCAAGTATAAGACTTGGTTGATCTCCTTAATGGGAAAAAAGATATTGGGAACAAATAAGTTTGAAAAAATAAAATGATGATGGTAATATCGAAAGATAAAAGGCATGCCTCATAGCAAGAAGGATATACACAATAAGAAGAAATTGATTACAATGAGAAATTTTCACCTCTTATGAGGTTTGTTTCAAATTTTCTAATATTCGTTATAATAGCCATTTTGGATCATAAATTATATTAAATGGATGGTAAGAATGTGTTTCTAAATTCAGAATTAGAAGGAGAAATATTTATGGAACAACATGCAGGTTTTATTAAGACAAGCCAATAATATAAAATGCATTAATTATTAAAATTGAATTATGGTCTGAAACAGTCCTTAAGGCAACGGTACATTAGTTATTATAATGTAATCATTTCATATGCTTAATGAAGATCACTGTGTATATATTAAAAGATCAAAAGATAAATTTGTGATTTTGTCCTTACATGTGGAGGACATTTTAATCACATGTTATGACTATGAGTTTGTCAAGCAAATTAAAGATTAGTTGTCATTCAAATTTGAGATGAAAGATATGGATTAACTATATATATATGTTTGGAGTTAACATTTTAAAAGACAATTTAAAAATATTATTATCACTTTCCTTAACTAACTTATATTTAAAAGATTTTATAATGATTTCATATGCAATACTGTAAACTAACTGATAATCCTACTGGTAAAAACAAAGGTCTTAACAAAACATTTTGCCCATCTACATCACAAGAAAGGAAATTCTAGCGCAATGTCTCATATATGTTATAATGTGTACAAGGCTAGATATTTGTTATATTGTTAAAATGGTAAGTAGATATTAGTCAAACCTAAGATATGGACATTCAAAAAATAATAAACATAATATTAAGATATATAAAAGGTATATCAGAAAAATAAAAGATTGGTCATTTCACACAGGCAATTTCCTACAGTATTTGATATAATTAGAGATAAAGTAGGTTTTAAAGTTTTTTATAAAGATGATAGTTAAGAGAAAGATCAAAAAACTTAAATTACGAATATCAAGTTAGAAGTCAGGTCAGGAGGAAATTATTTTAGAGTGGTCATATGATCACCGTATTTATGTGAAATTGCTATATGAGAATTTAGAATGAAGAATTTAATGGTAGACAAGTGAATTTAGGTTAAACATTAAATATATTTGAACCAACATTTTTATGGTATTGCATTTATAAAAGAGATATGCTTTAAATGAATAGGGGTTAATATCATAACATATGTGATCGGGGTGTTACACTATGAAAAAGTTTTAATATTTATAACCTCGATATTTCCACAAGCGCATGGGTCGTTCGCGTAGTAGCTAAGATATCATTCCCGCAAGGAGGGTTAATCTTGTCCTAAAATCTAAGGTCAGAGACTATTAAACAAATATTTAACAAACAATAAATTTTAACATGAGGACTAACTTAGTCAAATAACCAAATCAACTAATAAAACAATAATTGACAATTAACACTTAATAAAAAAATCATGATGATGATTAACAATTTTAAGTAACAATTAATGTAAATTTATCGAATTGTTGAACAATGATCGCACACCCTCAAATTCCACCTAATGAGTTTACCGAAAGAGAGATGGAAAATTATTTACCCTTAATAGCAACCTAACCTATTATGATTTATCAAATTAATAGTTCTAGATGATCCCAGGGGTCAATTACTCTATCTCAACTTTACCCTAAAGCGTAAACCCTAATCAGATTATGATAAGTTGTAATCTCTCAATTACCAACCTATCCAAAACCTAATTAGTTCTTAAGTTCTCTAATAAACAATTGGAAACCTAAATGTGATCTGTCTACACAAGATTTGCTAACTTAATTTAATTAAGAAGCTATTAATTTACCTAACTCTCGTTGGCCCAAATATATGAAGTGCAAAATAAATCACAATTAATTCAATAAACATATAAAATAATCAGATTTCATTAAATCAATAATAATAATCTAAAGATGGGTATAGAACATCAACCATAATGCAAGTTTATAATCAACTATATAACCCAATTCTATAATTGAATAAAATTGAAATTCATAGGAAGAAAACTCAACGGGATGACAAGGGGTCGTGACTTCGGAAAGCTTCTTAATCTGGGAAACATGTTATGTCTGTGTCGTCTTCCTCTTTTCTCTTCCTTCGTCTCTTTCTCGATCTCTCAAGGCCCTCTTTTAGGGTTCATTTTTGGTGGCTGATCAAGGCTCTTCTTAGGTTGCTTCTTCTGTCCCTTAATGTTATATTTATACTTTGAAACCCTAAGGTTGATTCAGGGTCAAAATGATACGAAAAGTCTTGCGAAACTTGATTTTTTATGTCAAGCTGACATGATCGTGGCCTGGTTTCTATCAGCTTGCCTCTTTCTTTCACAATCGTGGCCTATTCTACCATGATCATGGGTCGTGTTTTTAGCCCAAAACTCTTCAAAACTTCTGCGTTCTTCGCTGTTTACCCTGAAACATTAACAAACACATCAAGGCACCTAAAAAATATAACATTTAAGCTCAAAAACTCATACTAACCCATAAAAACACTTAAACACATAAACTAACACAATTAAAACATAAATACACACTAAAAACTCAAATTAACATTAAATACTTAAAAAATTGAATCTTAAAACATAATGCAAATCACAACTATCAACATCCCCATACTTAAACGTTTGCTTGTCCTGAAGCAAACAAAACAACAATCACACACTTAATGCAATAATGAGGCAATGGCTTTAACTTGAAATAAATTTAAATTTAATCTTAAAGACAATTATACAAGTTATATCTAATCATTAACATGCAAAATCTATGTCTAGGGACTTTGAACTAAATATACAAATTAATCAAGATCTAAGTGTTAATTTATTTACCTTTCTTAATTGTACACACACATTAATAATTCGTTGGTCCTTCAGACTCTATAACTGTTCCTAAGTATATTTTCATGAAAAGTCTAGCTTATTACAAGTCCGGTAGGTTTATTAAGGAAACACACAATTTTTTTATATTTTATTTTTATTCTTAAACATAGACTTAGTCTTTATACGTGGAGGCAAACATTGGTAATGAATGTTGATCTGATTACTTAACTAAGTCATATTTTTATTAAACAACTTGATTGAAACATCATTATAGCTTTTTGACGTGAAGGCACACATTTGTGATGGGTGTCGATTTGGTTACTCAGCTATATCATATTTTCGACTGGCTACTAGCTCTATTCATAACCCAAAGGCTAGCGAAATAGTGATTTATTTAACAAAAAGTACTTTTTTTAAGCCTACCTCGTTGTTTAACCTACTCATTTCCATGAAAAATACTAGTTAAGCTACTTGAGTTGAAAAGCCTCAAATTATGAATGAATGTGACAACCTATAGGGTGCTAAATTTACATTAAATCCTAATTAAGCTATATATTTATCCAAAGCCACATATTTCACTAATTTTGCGAGCTAATGATTATTTACAATGTAGTAGACTATGTTCAAAATTAAATAAATTTCACTCCATCTAAGCCATTGATGCATTTATATAGTTCACAAAATATAACCTAGTAACTATCATACAATATGCAAAAATGGCATTCAAAAGAAAAACACATAACCCTCCCCACACTTGAATAACACATTGTCCTCAATGTGTTAAGGGAACAAACAACACATGAAAGAAAAAAAGAAAGAAATTAAAGTGGACAAAAAATAAAAATAAAAATAAAAAATAAAAAATAGAACTGAAGGCTAATTTGAAAAAGAAAAATAAATGGGTTAGAAATAAATCCTATGGAGATTGAGGTGGTGATGATCGCCCTGAGAGTTCACACAAAGCACTAACGTTTTATTGAAAATAAATCTAACTACAACTAACATTTTCAAACAAAATTCTAAACTTGCTAGTTTATGGTCCTTCGCTTGACCTTGCATCCAAGAGAGCTTCTTTAATTGTTCAGAGACAAGGAAATCACTTTGTTATCTTTGGGAATTGCTCCTCTAAAATAACGCTTGCACCGATGCCTATTGACCTTAAAAGTATCCTTGTTAGCGTTTTCCAATTTGACAGCTTCATGATCAAAAACTTGAATGACTGTAAATGGTCCACTCCATCTAGACTTCAACTTCCCTGGAAATAGTCTCAACCTTAAATTATATAGTAGAACAAAAGGAGACACTTTTCAATTCCTTTTGCTTGAGATGAGCATCGTGCCATTTCTTCACCTTTTACTTGTAGGGTTTGGTGTTTTCGTAAGTATTAAAATGAAACTCTTCAAGTTCGTGTAGTTTTAGAAATCCCTTTTCGCTAGCTTGTTTCCAATCAACATTTAATATGTTAATCACCCAGTATGCTCGATGTTCTAATTCGACCAACAAATGATATACTTTCCCATAAACGAGCCTATAAGGAGTTATTCCAATGGGTGTTTTAAAAGCTATCCTATAGGCCCATAAAGCATCATCTAACTTTGTTACCCAACCCTTTTTGGAGTTGTTTACTATCTTTTCTAGAATTCGTTTCAGCTCCCGATTAATAACTTCCACTTAGCCACTAGGCTACGGATGGTAAGGTGTAGCAATTCGGTGTTCCACTCCATATCTTTTTAAGAGGGCATCAAAAAATCTGTTGTAAAAGTGTATGCCTCCATCACTTATTATTATCCATGGCACTCTAAACTGGTTAAATAGCCATTTAATGAACTTCTGCACTACCTTTCCATCATTGGTTGGAGATGCTATCACTTCAACCCAACATGAAACATAATCAACCCCTACTAAAATATATATGGTCCCTGTTGAAGATGGGAACGGACCCATAAAATCGTTGCCCCATACATAGAAGACTTTTACTTCTTAAATGTTGAATAAATGCATTTCATCCCTCTTGGAAATGTTACCTATTCTCTGGCATCGATTACATTGAGCCACGTAGGTCTGTGCATCCTTAAACAACTGTGGCCAATAAAATCCACTCTCAAGTATTCGAGCTGTCATTTTTTTGGCTCCATAATGCCCAGTATACTGACCTTCATGACATTATTTTAGTATGTCTAACATTTCCTCATTTGGAATACAATGTCGTATTAACCCATCCGCACAAGCTCTATATAAGGTTGGCTCATCCCATATATATCAGTTACAATCATGCAAGAACTTCTTCCTTTGTTGGTAAGAGAGATTTGATGAAAGTTTACCATTGGCAACATAATTGGCGATAGAACCATAGTGTAGTCAAGCTCTCGAGTAGCATCAAGGTTTCATCGAGGAAATTTTCATTAATGTCATTATTTGGCTTGCATTCCCTTCCCTCAAGTTTGGATAAGTGGTTTGCCACCACATTTTGTGCTCCCTTTTTATCTCTCATCTATATATCAAATTCTTGCATAAGTAACACCCATCGAATGAGCCTAGGTTCAGCATCTTTCTTGTTAAAAAGGTATTTTAGTGCCGCGTGGCCAGTGAATACAATTACCTTTGAACCCAAAAGATATTATCGAAACTTATCACATGCATACACTACTGCGAGTAGTTCCTTTTCTGTAGTGGTATAATTCAGCTGGGGTCCTACAAGAGTCTTATTGGCATAGTAAATCGCATGCAGCTTCTTATCTTTCCTTTGGCCCAAAATACAACCTAGAGTCTAGTCACTTGCATCACACATAACTTCGAAGGGAAGTATCTAGTCTGGTGGTGATAAAATTGGTGTTGATATTAATGCCTTTTTTAAGGTGTTGAATGCAGACATACAGTTATTATCAAACACGAAGGGCACATCCTTGAGTAAAAGATTTGTCAAAGGTCTTGCAATTTGTGAGAAATCTTTGATGAATCAACGGTAGAATCCTACATGACCTAAGAATCCTCGCACACCTTTTACATTGCTTGGTAATGGAAGTTTACCTCTGTCTTTGCTTAGTCAACTTTGAATCCTTGATGTGAGATTTTATGCCCTAGCACTATCCCTTACTTGTACCATAAAATGACATTTCTCCCAATTCAGCACCAAATGTGATTCTTCACATCTTTGTAGAACTCTATCTGAATTAGTTAAACATATATCAAAAGAATCTCCAAAGATTGAAAAATCATCCATGAACACCTCCATGTCCTCTATCATATCAGCAAAGATTGACATCATGCAACTCTGAAATGTTGCTGGAGCGTTGCAAAGTCCAAAAGACATCCGTCTGTACGCGAAGGTGCCATAGGCAAGTGAATGTGGTTTTCTCCTGATCATTAAGGTAGATGAAAATCTGATTATAGCCTGAGTATCCATCTATGAAATAATAAAATGAATGGCCAACTACCCTTTCTATCATTTAGTTTATAAATGGGAGAGGAAAGTGATCTTTCTTAGTCACTGAGTTGAGTTTGGAATAATCTATACATACTCTCCATCTTGTGACTGTTCTTGTTAAAATTACTTCTCTACTATCACTCTCTATCACCGTCATTCCTCCCTTTTTAGTTACGCATTGTACTGGGCTGACCTATTCACTATCAGAGCTGGGATAAATTATCCCTGCATTTAGGAGTTTTATGATCTCTTTCTTGACCACCTCCTTCATATTAGGATTTAGTCTTCGTTCACACTCCCTCGTCATTTTACATCCTTCCTTTAAGTTTATTTAGTGCATATAGACATTCGGGCTTATTCCTCAAATGTTAACAATCTGCCTTCCAATGGCTTTCATCCACTTCTTAACAACTTCCACCACCTTACTTTCTTATTTTCATTCGATTGGTTGGAAATTATTATTGGTCACGCTAGACCTTCACCAAGAAAGGTATACCTGAGGTGCGCAGGTAAATGCTTAAGCTCTGATATCGGAGGTTTCTCTAACGATAGTGGTGCAGGTGTTTCAGTCCGAACTAATTTGTCTTGCTGCCGTTGAACATTTGCCTCCTCCATCTCATCATCTCCTTTAGATTCAAGATTTTGATATTCAATGTCATCCTCTACTTCTAATGACTGCACTTCTACTATGCAACTCTCATCTTATTCTTGCGAATTTTGGTCTATAATTTCAACTTTCATGCGTGCACTGCTCGTTATTGAATTCTTTAAGGCCTTATTCATATTGAATTTGACCTGGTCTTTGCCTATTGAAAGTGTTAATTTTCCTTTATGAACATCAATTATAGCCTCTCCTGTGTTCATAAATGGTCGACCTAAGATCAGTTGGTAGTTCTTATCTTCTTCAAAATCCAAAACCATAAAATCCACTGGAATAATCAACTTATCCACCAGCAACAAAACATCTTCCACTATTCCAAACGACCTTTTAATGGATTGATCAGCCAATTGAATTAACATTGATGTTAGCTTGATCTCTCCCAGTCCCAACTTCCTGAATATTGACAACGACATAAGATTAATGCTGGCTCCCAAATCACACAAACACTTTATAAATTCAAATTCACCAACCACATAAGGGATTGTGAAACTTCCTAGATCTTTCAATTTCGAAGGCATTTGACTGATGACTATTAAGCTGCAAGTTCCAGTTAGAGCTACCGTCTGATTATCTTTCCAAGTATGCTTCTTCGACAATATGTCTTTTAGAAATTTTGCATATATAGGCATGTGTTCTAATGCCTCAACAAAAGGAGAGATTAATCTGTAGCGTCCTTAACTTCTCAAAGAACTTTTCAAATTATTCATCTAACTTCTTCTTTTGTAGTTGTTGAGGAAAAGGAACATTAGGTTGATACGATGGAGGTGCAATATAAAGAGGGTATTCTCTCATGTCCACTTCTTTCTGCTTTTCTTAATGTTTCTCAACTGGATGGATAGGCTCCTCTACTATCCTTGTGGGTGGTTCAAATTCCTTCCCACTTCGAAGTGTAACAGCTTTTAGCTGCTTCCTTGATTTTATTCCTGAAGTGTTAGGAATATTTCCCAAATTCTGCATAGGAAAGGCAATTGACAATTCATTCACTTGGGCTTCTAGATTACGAATTCAGGAAGCATGGTTTTTAGTGACTTGCTCAAATTTATCTTCCAGCTTCCTTTATGCATTGTCTAAAGTTCCAGGCTTATTTAAAATTTTATCTAAATTTAATTCCACCGGGCTTGTTTTATCTTGCTGCAAGCCCGATTGTCCCTGAGGCTTGAACTGTCCTCTGTTGTTGTTCGACCAAGAGAAGTTAGGGTGGTTCTTCCACTTGGGGTTGTAAGTGTTGTAGTAGGGATTGCTACCCTCTCCTCGTCTATATTGTGCCCCCATATAATTCACTTGCTTTTAACTATCCTCCTTCCTCAAATAACACTCCACGGTATCATGGTCTATCTGGCCATAGAGCTCATACTTCAACTGTGCAGCCTTCACCTGAGTTGAGGATGATGCCTTTATGTTGTTTAGTTGTCGCGTCAGGTTGTTGATCTTTACTTGCATCTCTATCATCTGATCATCCGCGGCAATTCCCTTATGCTCTCTAAAAGTAGCTGGTGGCCTCCCCCACCCATTTGTCCATAAGCAGTTGTTGCTTGCCATCTCCTTTATCAACTCCTCCGCTTCATCAAGAATATTTCACATTAAGGATCCTCCAATCGATGTGATGATTGTGCCTCTAGTAAGTGGGTTAACTCCATTGTAGAAGGTTTGCAAAAGGAACTGCTTTGATAGGTTATAGTGAGGGCACTTCCTTTGCAGATCCTTATATCTTTCCCACGCTTTGTAGATTGATTCCCTGTCACCTTGTTTGAAATTATTGATTTCCTTAATTATCTTAGTGGTCTTATTCAATGGGAAATACTTGTCTAAAAAGGCACGCACAAGCTAATCCTATGTTGTGATGTTGACTGGGCTCAGTGAATGGTACCAAGCCTTCGCACTGTCTGTAAAAGTAAAGGGAAACAACCTAATTCTAATAGCTTCCTCTGATATCTAATGATACCGAAAAGTATCACATATCTCGAGGAAATTCACGACATGTGCTTTGGGATCCTCGTTCACTATTCTATAAAATTGCACGTTCTGTTAAATCATATTAAGGACGACAGGTTTTATCTCGAATGAAGCTGCATGAACAAGTGGCCTAGCCAATTCTTAGTTTGTAGCATTGAACCTTGGCCTCATGAAGTCCATCAGGGTCCTGTTTTGTTTGCCTTGGTTCACTCCCTGGTCCATGTTCTATTGGAATTCCTTGGCCATTGTTAATTTTCCAATCTCTTCATCTTCTTCTCGTCGAGCATTCCTAAATTAATCGAGTAATATCTAAATCTATCGCCTCCACTGCATGACTAGAACCTGTCGTGACTTTTATGTTCATACAAGAGCATGACTTCTGAAATGAAATGAAAGAAATGAAAAAAAATTAAAAACTAATATAATGCCTTAAACTATAGAACTAAACTATTTTCTCCCTTGCAACGATTTTTAAAACTTAATTGGGCTGATACGCTATGAAAATTTTTTAATATTTATAACCTCAATATTTTTGCAAGTGCACAAGTCGTTCGCGTAGTACCTAAGGTATTATTCCCACAAGGAGGGATAATCTAGTCATAAAATCTAAGGTCAGAGACTATTAAACAAGTATTTAATAAAAATAAATTTTAACACGAGGACTAACTAAATCAAATAACCAAATCAACTAACAAAACAATAATTGACAATTAACGCTTAATTAAAAATAATCACGATGATGATTAACAGTTTTAAATAACAATTAATGGAAATTTATCGATTTGTTGAACAATGATCGCACATCCTCAAATTCCACCTAATGCGTTTACCGAAAGAGGGAAAGGGAAAATTATCTATCCTTAATGTCATCCTAACCTATTACGATTTATCGAATTAACGATTCTAGATGATCCTAGGGTCAATTACACTCTGTCAAATTATAATTGAATCCTAAAGCGTAAACCCTAATCAGATTATGGGAAGTTGTAATCTCTCAATTACCAACCTATCCAAAACCTAATTAGTTTTTAAGTTCTCTAATAAACAATTAGAAACCTAAATGTGATCTCTCTACACAAGATTTAACAACTTGATTTAATTATGAATCTATTAATTTACCTAACTCTCGTTAGCCTAAATATATGAAGTGCAGAATAAATAACAATTAATTCAATAAACACATAAAATAATCAGATTTCGTTAAATCAACAATAATAATCCAAAGGTGACTATAGAACATCAACCACAATGCAAGTCTATAATCAACTATATCTCCCAATTCTATAATTGAATAAAACTGAAATGCATAGGAACAAAACTTGACGGGATTATGGGAGGCTGCGACTTCAAAAAGATTCTTATTCGGAGAAGCACGTCGTGTCTACATCATCTTACTCTTCTCTCTTCCTTTGTCTCTTTCTCAATCTCTCAAGGTTTTCTTTTAGGGTTTTGTTTTTGGTGGCTGATCAAGGCTCTTACTAGGTCGATTCTTCTGTCCCTTAATGTTATATTTATACTTTGGAAGCCCTAGGGTTGATTCGGGGTCAAAACGGCCCGAAAAGTCTTACAAAAATTGAGTTTTTGTGTCGGCCCAATGTAGGCCCTCTCTGTCACGATCGTGACCTAAAGTGCACGATCATGGCTTGGCACAGAGCTCTCGATCATGATCGTGGCCCAAAGTGCACAATCGTGGCCTAGGTTCTGTCAGCTCGCCTCGTTCTGTCACAATCGTGGCCTATCATGTCACGATCATGGGCTGTGTTTTTAGCCTAAAACTCTTCAAAACTTCTCCGTTCTTCGTCGTTTACCCTGAAACACTAACAAACACATCAAGGTACCTCAAAAATATAACATTTAAGCTCAAAGACTCATACCCTATAAAAACACTTAAACACATAAACTAACATAATTAAAACATAAATACACACTAAACACTCAAATTAACATTAAATACTTAACAAATTGAACCCTAAAATATAATGCAAATTACAACTATCAATACCATTATATAATAAAGGGTGTCTTTTTTGTCTATCGTGTTCATCTTCATTTTATTATACCCTAAGTACACATCTGTAAAGCTTAGGGATTAGTGGCCTAAATTATAATCAACCAATTTATATATCTTTAGCAAGAGGTAGTTAACTTTTGGGCAAACTTTGTTCATATCAATTAATTCAACACACATCCTCCATTTTCCATTTTCTTTGTTAACCATAATCAAATTAGTAACCTGGTTAGGTTAGTCGACTTCATTAATCTTCTTCTATGGTCTGCTATCTTTCTATTACAAATTTTTTAATTTTATTAGATTGGAGAGTAATTTGACAACCTTATTTAGATCTTGAACATCCAATTCTTCCACGTTTAAAATTTAGGTGACATTAATTTCTTTTAAGGCTTTAAAGTAGCATTATTTTGTCATTCTTTGGTCCCCTTACACCTCGCTTACTCCATTTGGCGTTAAGATGTTCATTTTAAGCTAGTAGGAAGATATATTCCTTATGTCACAAATAGAAATGATTTGTTAATTATTGTATAGTATAAATAGGGTATCTTTACTATATAAAGCTTTGTCATATTTGTTAACTGTCTTGACTGTGTTCTTAATGCCATGGATAGGGTAATCTTCCATAATGAATACATTAATCACCCCTAAAACTAAGTAAGAGTGATGTGACATGTTTCAATTTATCCATCAGGATATCCCTTTCTTTAAAGGGACCGTAAAACAAGATAACTATAATGCTTCTTTTTATCTAGTAATATCCTTTCAAATAAAGCATTAGAAATTAACATATTAACAAACATGCCATCTTCTTAGGGGTGGATTAAGGATCCGTTGTCTACTATTGTTAGGTAATCTACAAAACTTCCATCCTTTTACCACATTTGTTATGATAATGTCATTCATCATGCTTCTTTCTTCATGATGCTTTCATTGATTAGGATTTTGGACCACTTTGGTAGCCTCTAATATAATCATATGGTTCACCCTTTAAAGTAGGTTTTTTTTATATTGGCTTTCCTAGGTCTTAACCTTTATAGATGGTTCATTGTCCTTTCATCCCTAGTTTCATTTTCTTCGTCATCTTCCTTTAAGAAATGAATCGTTATTCCTTATTTTCCAAGTTATTGGATAACTTTCTAAGATTCTTGCAATCCTTTATTTTATTCCCAATATATTGATAGAAGCAATAATATAGATTCTTATCTCTCTTAGTAAGTTTTATGGCCATTCTTTTTGGTTTTTTAGTTAGGTCATTAGTAAAGATATTAGTAAATAACCATATTTATAAATATGTAGAAAAAAAGGGAGATCTTAATCATTCCTCGCTTTGTTTTCTGTTTTTATAATTTTGTTATTAACTTTATTTTCTTGTTTTTTAATTGAAGACACAATCATATTATTTTTTATTATTCTTTTTAATAGGGATTTATTCATTATAATCCATATCTTTTAAGCCTATATACTTCTATATCCTAACTTATGCGTCTTTAAAGCTTTAACTTCACTTTTTTGGTATTAAGTTCCATAATGGTTAGCAAGGCCTTAGTATATTTATGGAGGTTCTTGCAACCACTCCTACATCAATATTAAAGATTTGAGTTTCATCTAAATTAAAGCATTGATTAATCTTTCTTTATCCTTTGTGTTATCAATATTAGGTAGGTAGAGTCTCAAGGTTTGCATTATTATTAGTAAAAGTATGACATGGATATTATGGATAACTACTAGAATGTAGTTACTGAGGTTGGGAGAAAGGTTTTGAATCATACCAATTAAGGTAAAGTAAAAGACTTCATTATTTCATGATGCTAGATACGCCATGTATGTCTTTAAGTTTCCTATATCAATGCATACAGTCAACAAGGCCTTACATGTCATTATGTTTTATCGAGGTATGAGAACAGTATGGAGTATTTTGATTATAACTTGCACGATACTGAACCAAAATGTATGAATTTGATGTCATTAGAAACGTAAGACATAGAGGAACATTTAATTTGAAGAAAGTGCCGCATAAAAACTTCTGTTTGTAAGTCAAAAATTGAAGAAAAATGTAGTAGGGTATGATCGTGCATCTGCACGATCGCGACCCTTGTTGGAAAAAATGGAAGTTGCGATCGTGCATGTGCTGAGAAAGGAAGAAAGTTGCAATTGTGTACTTGCACGATCGCGATCCGAGAGGAAATGCAAAGGGTGTTTTGTTTTGAATGATTTTCGGACTAATAAAGGCTAGGATGTTTCCAAATGAAGTATTAAAGTTGAAATGAGTTCTTAAATGAATTTAATTGATGTTGACTGAAAGGATTGAAGTAAGAAAAGGTATTAATGATTAAAAGAATGTTTTGAAGGTGTTATAAATTGTTTATAAAGAGTATTAAAGAAAGATATCCGAAAAATTGTCAATGAACATGCATGATACATGATATATTCATAAATGTATTTATGACTGATTATTCTTATGAAAATGCACATGAGTGACATATAAATGTATATGATTGCATATAGAGGAACACATCAAGTGATCGCTTCCAGACATTGCCGGGACTTTAAGGAAATAAACTAAAGGGATCATTTGTGAGTCAACCTAGATGATCTTCCTAGGATTAATTGATTCTGTTTAAATTCCAATTATTGAACTGTTTGTGATCTGTATGTGAATTCCAAACTTTAAAGGTCCGAGGAGTTTGATATTCGGAAATGTATTGGAAGTGTTCTTTTTGCATCTGAAATTTGAATGATATCTGTTTGCTACTGAACTTTGATTGATTTCTAAATACTCAACGAAAGTTGAATGCCAGACTGAGGTCCGATGAATATAAGATTATGTCTGTGCATTATAAGTGGATGCTATTCATGGCATATTTTATTATTTGACGCATTTCATAAAATGTATGTTCAGATAAAGGCGTTGTGATCAGAGTAGCCAGTCTGAAAGAGCTATAAACTCATAATTTTGTATGTAGAGCTTCACCTTGTGATTTCTATATCTGACTAAGCCCAATAGGCCAGTATCTGTATCTATATATGTATCTGTATCTAAAAGGCACTCGGTCATAACAAATAATAACAAATCTAGAGTCTCATATGCTTCTGTATTTATGATTATGAAATATATGCTTGTGAAATCTTTTCTAAAGTAGTGATGTTAAAGTGATATGCCATGATAATATGATTGATTGGGTTGTACAAGTTCTGAAAGAATGTATGCGACGTGTATGACATTCATTATGGCTTATTGTGATGGAAAATGTTATAAAATTGGTTGGTTGTATGATATTTATGTGTTTGCCTGGAGTGAGATCATTAATGATAGTTCGCTCATTGAGTTCGCAAAACTCATCAAAAATTGCAACGTGGCTTTTCAGGTACGAGTCAAGAGACCTAGATTTCTAATATCTTCTAGAAGAACAGTTTGGACTAAGATATGGCTCGAAGGTCTGTCAGCTGGCATTTGAGGAGTTGTAGTTGTTTTTAAGTAGTTTACTTATTTCATGTAGAACTTATGTATAAAGGTTGTAAATATTGGTTTTAATGTCTATTATGTAAACGTTTATGAATGATATGAAGATATAAGGTTTTTAAGTATTGTGTTTTCTTTATGACGCCATTTAAAAGATTAGGTTTGATCCAACATACCATTGTCATAGGATATGTACTTGAATATCCTCTGGATGTTCAGGTTTGTACCATAAGATAATGGGATGTGAACGTTGGCACGTTGAAGATGACACGTTTGCATCATGTGCCTTTTTTGTCCATACGCCCACTGACGTCCCTGTGATGTCAGCAAATGACATCATCCGTGATGTCAATGATACAGTGACGTCAGTGCTACAGTAAAATTAAAAAGATAAAAATTTTTTAGACTTCCCATAAGGTGCCTCGCGGTAGATTGGGTCAGTTTTCGAGTCCAGGAAATTCATAAAGTGAGTTTTTAAATTTTTCTGGATTATTACATTAGTAATAAATTAAATTCTAACTCTAGAAATTAGAATTAAGGCATTCTAAAGCCAATTTCGAGTAAATTTTCATGCATCAGACATCACATGAAGGAGATATTTCAAGTTTTCATGTCTCAGGTCTCATGTTTAGTGTTCGGGATTGCATAATAGTCACTCGGAAAAGGAATTAAGTCATTCTAAAACCATTTTTGAGTGAATTTTTGTACAACAAACTTGCCATAAGGGAGATACATGAATTTATTTCTTTATGAAAGTCTCAAGTGAAGTTTTCGGAGAATGTCTTCAGCATTTGTGTGTGATAATAAGACTGTCCATTAAAGTTTTAACATTTATTGATGTTACATTTTCATATGCCATATGCCCATAAAGAATGTGAGGATAACATAAAGATGTATCCCTTATGTTTGTGGACTTTTTGAGTGTTGATGAGGATGTAGTCAACACATTGCCCTTTCAAGTTAGTATTTTAAATTATTCTGCTTGCACATTGGGGGATGTCTCTGGTCTCATGTTTGGTTATTCTGCCCACAGATGTTAGTTTTATATGAAATTTTGAGATGCGTATAAAGGCATTAGATGAAGAAAAATCGTTGCCTTCAATGATCTATTCCCAAAGATGGTAATGTTATAAAAGTTAATGGTTTGTACTTTGATCTCTTTTATGTGGAGGTTTAGTTGCATATATTATGTATTTAGCCCACAAATGTTTCATAATATGTGTGAGCAGATTCTTGATACAAATACTGTTTAATGGCTTTGAGTATCGATGTTGTCTTACATTTGCACTGATTTAAACATTGTCATTTTGCAATCACCTTTTCGGTCAACAATATCAATGTCACCATTAAAACCTTGATCGGTTTCAATACGAAGAAGTGGAAAGAGAATGTATCGAAAGCTATAGAGATAATTGAAATTAATATGGCCATATAGATGGATAGGCCATCTCCACTTATGTCCATGAGCTTGAGAGCTCATAAAGCAGCTTATGCAGCCTAAGATTAGTCTAATAAACTATGTTTGATGACCATTAAGAGATCCATACCTGACCATCTGCTTAGTGGACTTCCGAACACATACATAGCGAAGGAATTTCTTGGTAATGTCTCCCAAAGGTACACATTCTCGCCTAATGTTAACATAAGTGCCTTGATGAAAGAATTATTCTCCATGAGGTATACAGGAGAAGGGGGAGTGATGGATTACATATAAAGAATGACCCATCTTCACAGTAGACTGAAGATACATAATCAGTCTCTGAATACACTCCCTTTAGAGTTTAGTAATCTAGTGATGACATATTATTTGCTCGATGAGGAATGGGACTTAAATGCTTTGATTACTCATTGCGTTGTTGAGGAGGAGAAACTCAAGCTTGCTATTCCTACATCCTTTGAAGTAATTAAAGGGAAGGCAAAGATGAAGCCCGCTAAGATCAAAGGTAAAAAGACTAAATCTTCTCTACATGTTGATGTTGGTCAATTCAATGCTGGTAAAGGTCCTATGGACATAAAGAAGCTAACAGTATGAGGCCTAGAAATAAAGGCTGAGACCATCAGATAACTCCTTGGCTTATCAATTTATGAATCTAATTTTGTGATAACCGCATTAAATTCTTAGTGACTAGATAGTAGAGCATCTGATCAAGGTATTTCCACAATGTAAGGGCTCATATAGAGGAGAGGGTCAAATAAAAGGAAGGAGAAATTGATGGTTAATAGCAACGAAGAAGAAGATATGATATCTATAGGGGATGTATATACTGAACCTTACTGTAAGATTCATTTTGGTTTTACACAACACATTTTATATGTGATCTTTGTATCAAATTTGGACAAAGAGTATAACTTTCTTATCATATGGTTTGTATAGAATGTGTCTTACACCAAATTAGATATATGCTTCTTCATATCTTACCGAACAAGTCATGAAATTGAAGAACCCTGATGAATGATAAGTTATACATGGTGTGGCATAAAATTTGAGCCATATTTTCAGAGCTAGGGTTGAGAGATTGATTAAGGAAAGCATTCTCTCAATTTTAGATTATGATGATCTGGGAATATGTGCTTATTGTTGCAGGGGTAAATTGACTGAAATAAAGATAAAGAGGTCAACTCGTATTTCTAACTTGTTGGTTCTGATGCATACGAATATCAAAAGACCTTATACAATTGCATTGGGCAATTCAAAATGTATTATGACATTTGATGATGATTATTCCCATTACAGCTATGTGTTCTTGCTGTAAGATTGAAGGTTAAGAACCAATGGGGAAAATTCATCAAGAAAGTTAGATCTAATTGTAGAGAAGAGTATAATGACAAACATGATATTTCAGGACTTGAAACAGTTCGTTTGTCAGATATATGGAATCGGTTGGAATAATAACTTGATTCATTATGCCAAGCAATTTTGAGCAAAATAGGGTGTTGCCGAAAGACATAACAGCATCCTAAAGGACTTGAAGAAGTCGATACAGAATAAGAGTAATATACCTGATTATCTAGAAGTGTGGAAACCCCACCTTGCACACATTTATGTATGGGGATGCCCTACTGAGGTAGTATAATCCTTATAAATATAAAGACAAATTGCATGCTCTTTACACTCATTGATATTTAATCACATATCTAGACCACTTTAAAGGCTACAGATTTTACTATAGAGGAGGAGGAGGGACTGAAATAGTGGAATCACAAATAGCTAAGTTTCTAGAATATGATGTATATGATGATGGTGGGCCCTTTAACCCTTTAGATGATAGTAGGGTGGATACTACAGTTATTATGTACCTACTGCTCATACAGTTAAATCTAGTAGATTTAGGTCTTAGTACCGTGCCTGTACAAGAATAGGAACCCATATATATACATATAGATGTTCTTGGAGGTATAAGATTTAATGCAGTTGTGTAGATCCACTAGAGTGAGATGACTTATGACGCCCATTTAGATATATAGTTCATTTGGTGAATAGGACTATGATGTTGGTCATGTTGCCGATTTAGTTACTTTTACAAAAGTTATCTCTAGGCTCAATGCAAATTTATGGTGGGATGTAATGAATGATGAGATGCAATCCATAAAGCATAGTAAGGTTTGGGATCTAGTTGATTTGCAGTAGAATTGCAAACCTACCAGTGGTAAATGAAGTTTTAAGACCTAAAGGATTATGGGATAAAGTTCAACAGTTTATTAACTCGCTTAGTTGCCTGATGGTTCACTTAGGGAGAGACTTTAATGTTACTTTTTCTTTTGTGTCCTCATAGGATACATTTTGAGTGATTATGGCAATTGTAGCTTATGATGATAGATGGCTGTCAAAATCACCCTTATGAATAAAGACCTTTATAAAGAGGTCGATATTTAGTACAACCTGAAGGATTTCAGGATCCAGATGAAACTGACATGGTTTGCACGTTAAGCAAATTAATATATGATTTACATCACACCTCTAGAAAGTAATACCTTACATTTGGTGAGGTTGTGACCTCTTTCAAATTAATGGAAAATAAAGTTAAAAACATGCTTGTATCATGAGATCAGGGGGAGCAAATTTATCTTCCTATTATTGCATGTGGATAATATATTGCTCACTTTGAATAACTTGACCATATTGCTTGAGATTAAGCAACTTTTGCCTAAATATTTCAATATGAAAGACCTTGGTGAAGCATCTTTTGTCCTAAGTATGCAGATTTACCGGGACAAATCTCAACACTTATTAGACCTCTCACAGAGTGCATACATTGAATGAGTGCTACAAAGATTTAATACGGTTGACAATAAACTTATCGTAGCATCAATCTCTCATAGTGAGAGTTTATCTTTGGCATAGTGTCAAAGAATAAAGAAAACAGAGAGGCTATAAGGAATGTTCCTAAAACTAGCACGGTTGATAACCTAAAGTATGCTCGAGTAAGTACTAGGTGGGACATTGCATTTGTTATTAGACTGTTTGGTCAATATCTGATTAACCTAGGTATTGACTATTAGAAAGCAGTTAGGCTAGTGTTAAGATACTTAAAGGGAAATAAGGATTGTATGTTGACATATAGAAAAGTCATCAATCTAAACCTCATAGGGAATTTAGATTCAAATTTTAGCTATGTGTTTGGATGACTGAAAGTCCACTTAAAGTTACATTTTTTTATGTTTGCAGATGATACGATGTCGTGGAAGAGTGTCAAGTAGACACGAGTGATTGTCTTGAACCATGCATGCAAAATGCATGCTATGGGACTGCTTCACAGGGGATTTGGCTTAGAAACTTAATTTATGAGTTGTCTGTGGTTAATTCAGAGGCTAAACCTATTCGGTTTTACTGTGATAATCTTGCTACTATATTGTTTAGTAACAACAAAGAATATCACAAGGTCTTAACATTTGAAGGTCAAATATTTGACCATAAAGGCGTTGATATGAAAATGTGACATTAAAAATTGGAGCATTTAAGGACTGAGGAATTGTAAGCCGATCCTTTAGTAAACCCACTTGTGTTTGGAAGACAAGTATACAATAAGGGTGTTTTGAAGTCTTTATACATTGTTAATTAAGGGATCTTTATGTTTGATCCATGTAAATTTGTACATTTATACACTTGATTTATTCTGATGGTATGGTGGTTCATCAATAAAGATGATCATTGTTTATCTTCAGTAATGTGTGTTATCGTACGTTGTCATAATACATATGAAAGTCTTAAGATCTGTGTCAATCTTAAGCATTTTAAAGTTCATTTGGGCATATGTATATAGATTGACCTTGAGCCTATATAATTTAGACGCATATAGTTTTATACAGATATTTATAAGTTTTGACATGACATAGGGGGATATAAGTTTTTAATCCTATGAAGGTTCTCTAATGCAGTTTAGCATTCAGTTAGAGAACATAAAGGTTTTCTTTAATGCAGTTTAGCATTCAGTGAGAGAAAACAAGATTTCTATAATGTGGTTTAGCATATGCAATTTTGTATAAAGTTTAGAGAAATCGAGACCTACAAATGAAGATCATATAATTTAGATTATACATGTATCATCTTAATTTGCCACATTCCATTTTCTCATTTATACTAGTGGGGTATTAGATATGTGTGATTATATTGGATCTATGTCGTACATGACAAATGTATTTGATACTTTTTGGTATCGAAAGCCTTACAGGATGGTATGATGGACTTTTGTTGTCTTTGTATCAAATGCTTTGTTTTTAAACCTAGTCGACTAATACAGTAGCATGAATTAACTGAGTTTTAAAACTTTTTTAAACTTAAATTAATATTGCAATTAAGTATTGTCCAAAAGGGAGAATGTTGGCTATTTTTGACATTTCCCATAAAGTTAGACAACATTTAATTGCATTTTTCAATTTTTTAATAACTTATCAGTTAAGTTACGTAATTTGATCTGGATAAAGATAATAAAGTGGCTTAATAAATGATCTAAGTCAATGGGTTGAAGTCTGGGTAAAAACTAGATCCCGATCAGTGTAGACCGGACCCATATCAAACTTGTGATGGGGAAACCCGATAAGGAAGCTATATTTAAAGGTTAAGGTCTTCTGTAGTTACTCATATCTTTCGTAAGTGTAAAGATTTTCTGACCTATTAAGAGAGCTTATGTTTTGAGCAAACTATAGAAAGGTTTGACGGTGTCCTGATTAACAATTCCCTTAAAGGCAGTGGTGGATTCACAATTGCTTCGGCTTCGGAAAGCTCATTTGAAGTTATGGAACCGAAATCATGTATTTTTTGCATTTCTTCGTTTATTATTCTTCAACGTTTGATCCGAGATATGTAACTAAGGTCCCGTTACGTATTATAGCAACAACTATGGAGAAGTAAAGGATGGACAATAGAGCAACAATAGTGGGCAGGAGATGAGACTTGAGAGAGTCAGGACAGAGAGAGGTGCTCTTTGTGTTTGGTTTTGGTGGCTGTGTACGTGAGGGTGAGAATGAGATGAGACTCGGCAAATGTAGAGAATAGGTTTTTTTTATCCTTCAAATTTTAATATTTACGAAACCCCCCAATATTTACCAATATTAGTGGTACCGGTCAATGCCAGATGAAATCGTTAGTATCCACCGATACATATATTTTGTACAATACATTTAGATTTTATACCATATTTTTACTACTATTGATGAAATCCATAACTTCGGTGGCTTTGGAAAGCCTCCTTTCCTTGTCGACCATTAAAGAGCCTGCTAGCTTT
>JAOTAY010064006.1:0-18012 GCA_025629805.1 Erythroxylum baracoense | reverse complement strand
ACATATTCATGCATTTAACTTTAAAACATTCATATACATGCGTTCTTTACACAAAATATAGTCCAAAACATATTCATGAAAATGCAAATGTTCCTAAAAGCATTTATAAGGAAAAAATGCCTACAAAACAACATATAACAAAGTTGATTACTCGTGAGGTGGAGACCCTACTACTGAAGCCACTGTGTGTGCACCTAGGAGGTTTCATTTAAAAACAGAAAAGAGAGTGTGAGCTAAACGAGCTCAGTAAGTGCTAGATTTTCTATTCAAATCATAATTAAAAATTTAAACCTTCCTAAAACAAATTCATCTCAGTTTGTATAATTCAATAGTAATATGAAACATATATGCTTCCCGAAATTAAATTTCTCAAATCACTTTCCAAATAAATAGTGGTGGCATTAAAAATGTCATAAATTTCTTACACAACATAGCCTATCGCTAATTTCTTTGCCATATGGTACCCTTAGGTATAAATTCACAGAACTGGTTCTGCATTGCTTACCCGCGACTAGTTAACCACTAGTTATGAAGCTGGTTTTACATCGCTTACCCTTACTAGGATAACTGCTATACATCGATAGTTACAGAGCTAGTTCTGCGTTGCTTACTAACAACTAGTTAACCATTAGTTACGAAGTTAGTTCTAAATCGCTTACTGTTAAGATAAGTTTAAATATATTAAAAACCCTCAATATACTGCAAGTGCACAAATTGTGGGTGCAGTATGTGAGGTGTCAATCTCTCTAGTAGTTGTCGAACTAATCTAATTCTAGATTATCTAAGGCCTAAAGAATTATCAAAATGAAAATAAAAATTGCACAGAAAAGTAGACACATGAAGATGATTGATTGGAATTAAAATGTAAAATTAACACACAAAGAATCAAATTAAACACCACCAAATTAACAATGGAAATCACATAAGGAAGATTAATTGATTATGAGAAGGGGGATTTATCCTATCATCAAATGCTAGCATGATTACTTTTAAGTTAATATGGTATTAGTCCTAGACTTTCCAAGGGTGGATTACTCTCTCTCGAGTTATAATCATTAAACCCTAAATAATAACCCCTAATTGAATAATGGAATTTAAAATCTCTCAATTAATAAAAAACCCATAAATCCAATCAGATCTTAAGCCCTCTAATAGACAACTGGGTCCTCACACAAGTTCTCTCTTCGTCTAAATTCCAGATTTGATTATTTGCGTAATCTGTTAGATTGTTTAACTCTTATTACCTAATCTAATCATTGTGCTATCAGTTCACTCTCTTGATTTGTTACTGAAGCATGCAAATAGAACAAATAATCACAATCCCCAATGTATTAACATCAAAAAAATCACATTAACATTAATTCAAGACTAAATACCTAAAGGAGTTTAAAACATCGTTAACATGTTTAACATTCTCAAACCCAAGTCATAAATCAAGATAAAGTAAATAAATAAGAAAAATTAGGAAAGAACTTAAAATGGCTGGGTTAGAGTAGCTAGATAACAGCTAGAAATGCTCCTCTCCCCTTCTCTGCTTTTTCTCTTCCTTATGTTCCCTCTCAAACTGGCAAATGGAGGCTCATAAAGTAAATAAAAAAGAGAAATTAGGAAAGAACTTAAAACAGCTGGGTTAGAGTGGCTGGACAGCAGCTGCAGGTGCTCCTCTCCCCTTCTCTCCTTTTCTCTTCCTTGTGTTCCCTCTCAAAGTGACAAATGGAGGCTCCCTTAGGGTTCTTTCTCTTTCTTTATATAGTCTTTTCCATTTTAAGTAAACCCTAGGATTTTTTAGGTCCAAAAAATCTCAATTTTGCCTCGATAAGTCATGTTCGAGAGGTTGTTCGCGTTGTCATGATCATGGCACTTGATTTTAACTCTGGGCCTTACTTTAGGTTTCCTTCGAATTCTCTCCGTTCTATAATATTTGATCTGAAACACTAACAAATGCATCAAGGCATCTCAAATACACAAAATTTAAGCTCAATAGCATGCTCTAACCTATAAAACACTCAAAACACAAATGTCTAACTAAATAACACAATCTTAACCTAAACATGCACTATTCATTCAATTTAACAACTAAACATATACTAAAATACCCACTAAAACATTATGCAACCTACCAATATCAACATCCCCACACTTAAACTTTTTCTTTCCCTCAAGCAAAAACAAAATAAGAAGAAAAAAACACGCCAAAACACAACACTCACACATATGTAACAATGTTACAATGACGTTGAACTTCACGAAACAAATTTAACTATAACACGATCCTTCAAGTTGTTTTAAATTATTAACTTGTGAAATCTATGTCTGAGTACTTCTAACTAAATATACATGCAATCAAGACTTAATGTCATATTCATTCCAATCAAGATTTAATGTCATATTCATTCACCCCCATCACTTGCACACACACATTGATAATTATTCGGTCAATCAAAATTGTAACTCTCCCTAAGTAACTTTTCATGAAAATTCAAGCTATTCACAAAGATCGGTAAGATTTATTAAAAAATGCACTATTTTTGTTAATTTTCATTAACATAAACCTAGCCTTTTGACGAGAAGGAAAACATTAAGGATAAATGTCCCCCGGTTACTCAACTAGGTCATGATTTTATTAAGCATCTTGGTTGGAATGTCATTGTAATCTTTTGATGCAAAGGCAAAAATAGGTGATGAATGTCCCTTAGTTACTCAGCTACATCACATTCTCAGCTAAATACTAGCTCCATTCATAACACGATTTGTTTCAAAAAGGGGCCAGTGGAATAGTTATTTATTTAACATTTATACACTTTTTTTACTACCTCATTTTTTAAGCTAATTATTCTTATGAAAAGACACCAACGATGCTACTTATTCGAGTGGCCAAAAATTATAAATGAATGTGGTAAATTCCTATAATGAATGAACTAACATTGTATCCTAATTAGCATGCATATTTAACCGAAACAACCTAGGACACTAATTTTACAAGTTAATAAATCTTAGTAACCTAAAGGACTACGTTCAAAGCTAAATTGATTCCGTTAAGTCCTAACCATTGACACACTCACAGAAATCACATTATGCAATCCTAAACAAAACTAACATACAACATGCGAAATTCACACTCAAAATAAAACATACAATGCACATAACGTAACTCTCCCCATACTTGGACAACAAATTGTCCTCAATGTGAGAAGGAAAAATAACATACAAGGTGGGAATCAAAATAAACTAATATGAAAACATAAGAACAAAATAATGACATAAATGAAAAGATAAGGATTAGAGCATAGAACCTATCACAGTGATTGAGGTGGTGATGGTGATGGTTTTGGGAACCAAATGCACTTAGCACCTAAGGTTACTGCCCTATCCTATAATTGCTTTAAAAGAAATAAGAGAGTTAGTAATCCAAACCATTCTAAATCATTAAAAACTTATTTTTAAAATTTAAAACAAATTTAACTACATATAATTTCAAGCTAACTACCCAAACATGCTAATTTATAGTCATTAGCTTGATCTTACATCTTTCGAAACTCAGCCGGGATCAATTATGAGTGGCTTGGTTCCACCCTTGCTACCCAAATTTAGCTTCGTGGCCTGTAAATAAGCTATAAATTACAAGACAATCAAAAGGACAATATTGATAAAATTAAGAAGACCAATTAAATTCAATAATGTCTTTTTTATTAATAAACTGTCAATAAAATAGGGAATAACAATACTCCCTGAATCTTCTATTGAATCCAGTAATTTGTCCTATAAAAGGGCAAATTGTTCATAGTCTTCCTCAGTCACCTCCTTCTCCTCTTTTTCTATCGCTTTGTGAATAGAGACTTCATTATATTCTTCAAGCTCTATGTCCATTTTCATCTATTCTTCTTCTTCTTGCTCTTTTAAAGATTCAACCACACCAATTTTCCTAAATGAGTCACCCTCCTTCTTCCATTGGTCTTCTACAAGGTGGGATTTAGCTGTTTTTTCTGCTAGTGTTTCTAGCTCTTTCCCACTCCTAAGTGTGATAACCTTACACTACTCTCTTGGATGTACTTCAATATTGCTCAAATAGTTTTCCACACTTCTCTTGTAAAATTCACAAGAAATTTGTCTCATTTGAAGCTCCTGACTGTGAATAGAAAAGGCATGGTCTTTTGTTACTTGCTCAAACTTCTCTTCTAGTCTCTTTTAGGCCTCTTCTATGTTTATGAACTTATTCATTATCTTGTCTAATTTAGAATCCCATGAACTGGACTCATCTGGCTGAAATCCTAATTGGTCTTGATGTCTCATGTGAGTCCTTACATTATTAGATTTGAAGACGTATAATCCAAGAACAAAGTTCTAAGTAGTTTTGCCAACCCAGATTATACATGTTCAAATAAGGATGATTATTTTCCCGATCAAATTGTGCGTCGTTAAAGTCTGCAAAGGTTCTTTGCTCCCTATAATGTGTTTCCTCCATCATTATTCTTTCTATCTCTTCTTGACATTTAACTTTTTCGGATTCCTCATCGCTACCTTGTGATGTCTAAATTGATGTGTCTTCTACTTTGCGCCCAAACTTCCTTCTCTTCTTTCTTTCTTTCCTTTTCTTTTAATTTCTTATGATTCAGTACCACAATCACAAGAGATGGTGAAAATTCCTTAGACTAAAAGAATTTAACTAATCCTACAAACTCCTAGACAATGACACCAAAAACTTGTTGAGGCAAGTTTTAATTTATTTAAAATGCTCAATTTACTGTAAGCACATAAGTCGTGGGTGTAGTATATGAGGTGTCGATCCCTCAAGGAGTTGTCGAACTAATCTAATTCTAAGTTATTTAAGGCCTAAAGAATTTTTAAAATGAAAATAAAAACTACTTAGAAAAGTAAACATGTGAAGATGATTGATTGGAATTAAAATGTAAAATTAACACACAAAGAATCAAATTTAGTACCACCAAATTAACAATGGAAATCTCACAAGGAAGATTAACAGATTATGAAAGGGGATTACTTTTGAGTTAATACAATATCGGTCTTAGACTTTCAAAGGGTGGATTACTCTCTCTCAAGTTATAATCATTAAACCCTAAATCATAACCCCTAATTGAATTATGGTTGCAATCTCTTAATTAATGAAAAACTCATAAATCCAAGTAGATCTTAAGCTCTCTAGTAGACTATCTAGTCCTTACACGACATCTCTCTTCATCTAAATTCCCGATTTGATTATTTACGTGATCTATTAGATTGTTTAACTTCCGTTACCAAATTTAATCGTTTTACTATCAGTTCACTCTCTCGATTTGTTACCGAAGCATGCAAATACAACAAATAATCACAATACCCAATGTATTAACATCAAAGAAATCATATTAACAACATGTTCAACTTTCTCAAACCAAAGTCATACATTAAGATGAAGTAAATAAATAAGAGAAAGTAAGAAAGAACTTGAAATGGCTAGGTTGGAGTGGCTGGATAGTAGCTACAGATGCTCCTCTCCCCTTCTCTCCTTCTTTTCTCTACTTTGCAAATGGAGGCTCCCCTAGGATTCTTTCTCTTTCTCTATATAGTCTTTTCCATTTTAGGTAAACCATAGGGTTTTCTTCCAAAAATTCCCAAATGTACCTCGGTAAGTCGCATTCGGTAGGCTGTCAATGTTGTCTATCATGTAGGCTACAATCATGCCACTTGATTTTATCTTTCTGTCATAATTGTGGTAAAAACAGCCACGATCGTGGTAGACCCTCCATGCTTCTATCACAATCGTGGCCCTATGCCTTTTCCTGGGCGTCCTCCGAATTCTCTTCGTTCTCCAATATATGATCTGAAACACTAACAAACACATCAAGGCACCTTGAATACATAAATTTTAAGCTCAATAGCATGCTCTAACCTATAAAACACTCAAAACACAAATGTATAACTAAATAACACAATCCTAATCTAAACATGCACTAATCATTCAATTTAACAACTAAACACAGACTAAACTGCCTACTAAAACATTATACAAACTACCACTATCACTTAACTGTACGAGGTTAAACTAGTAGTTACGGAGTTGATTTTACATTTACCCGTAACTAATTAACTTCTAGTTACAGAGCTAGTTCTACATTGCTTACCTGTACTAGGTTAACCATTATACATCGGCATAATAACATGTATAAAACCTATTGGTATACCATAGGATAGAAATCATTTCCTTTTTATCAACCAGTAACATCATATCAATGTAAACTCAAATCATATAAGATTTAACTTTCAAATTTCAATTCATATATTGCTAAAATATAAAATCATACTAGTAATATTCATATAAAACACATAATCAATATTCACTTCAAGATAGAATAGAAATCAATTTAAAGAACACTCACAACTTGCTAGTCTCCATAAATAGAAACTATTTACATAAAATCAATTTAAAAAACACTCACTGTTTTGCAAACTTATCGCCAAGAACACTAACACGTTCGATGCCTCTCCTTTACCTATAAAAAATGCATTTCGCTTGGGGATTTACTTCAAATTCAGAAATAAGACACTAAAACTATAAATTTGGTTTAACTGAATTTGAGATTAGTATTTAATCACTTAACACGTACACTAATCGTATTTTTGCTTACTTCCATAAGCTAACATATTGTTCTTTGTTTCCAAATATAACTTTGAAAGTAACTTAAATACCATATTTTACCCATTCTGACTTACCAACTTCTTGAAAGTGCTATCTCACCTAATTTAATTCACCATATCACTATCATGCATGATAGGTCACAGTTATGACCCTTGTCTAGAATCCATGCCTCACACTTGTTCCTAAATTTTCACATAGTGGACGGTTACATTAGGTTTTGTGGTCTTTGAGACATTTCCACCCCTATGTCTCTAATTTCCATATCATCAAAAATCAGGCCATTTGTGTAACACCCACATACCCCCTGGGAGGATGTGTAGATGCTACACAAAACAGAACCAAAGTAATCCAATGCATACTAAAGCATTTCTAGAAACTCAAAGAGCATACATTTCATTCATCATTGGTTGGGTCATATTCAGAACATAACATACACATGATACTTATTACATACAAGCCTTAAATCTAAATCCAAATTGTATTAAGGTTTTTTACAAACCATTAAACAAAACACAAAATACAACATATCTCCTTACATTGAAAAACAACTCAAAACAAACTGAACATTTCTGGAACAAAACACAATCTTCTTGGCCACTGCGATTGTCTTTGTCCCAGTCTCAAGTCTTCTTATCAGAACCTACACGTGGGTAAAATCACTGTGCTAAGCATATAACTTAGTGGGAAATAACTAAACAACATATAAACTGATGACTATCTCTAACATTCGTCCAACATATTCATGCACTAGATCTTAACAAATCTCAGAAAAACTTTAATTGTTCAAATTATTGAACATTCTAATATCATTTGCATCAGAACATAATAGCACATATCATAACAGAATATATTACATCAAACTTATAAATATCCAAACAGAATATCAGAATCACAAAATAGAACTTTAAAGTATGTGAACAAATCTTGCTTATGTCAGAACAACATTTAGCTATATCAGAATTGAACTTAGCTTATATCAGAATTGAACATTTATCAGAACATAAAACCAATTAGCCTACTAATCCTTTTTATAAGATTAGGTAACGGGACCAGAACAGGAGATACCTATTGGTATCACAGAACAAGAGAGACTTATGTCTCGACACCGGAGTGTCTTTATCAGAAGACACCAAAGTTTTAATATCAAGAGAGACTTATGTCTCAAACATCTAAGTGTCATTATCAGGAGACACCGAAGTGTCAACACCTTAAATGTGTCCAGGAGAAGCTACAGACCATTCTAGGCATGCCTATTTACCCATGACTAGGACTTGACAGTTTTAAAACAATCCATTTCAGATTTCACAATTACAAGCAAAAGATTTTATGTCTTTATTCCACTTTCCTCATTTTGAACATATATATATGCACATCCAACTAATCATACCTTATAAGCCTAAACATTTGTAATAATGCACCATTAAAGGCATTATGTATTTCCCAATCCATATCATGACACAAAGTTCCAATTGTAAACAATCATATTCAACTCGCATCGTATAAACCTTTTAAAACACATTGGTATTCATAAGAACACATTCATCTTTAAACACATCATTCTTTTCAACATTAGACACATTATTAATTAACCTCACATTGTTTAAGTAATTATCTCCATTAATAAACCATAACTCAATTACCTTTTACTCCATTAATCTAACATCATCTAGGTTCCTTTTTAATCTCAATTAAGTTTAATTAAACCATTGTTAAAAAGCCTAACCTTATATATTTCAACAATTACATAAAACCAAGTTTTTCACCTTCCTAACCCTTTTCCAGATTTTCTCAGGATAAGTTTTAGGTCAGTTTTGTATGGCCATTTGGACATAGAAACGGAGGTTTCTGGGTAATACGTTCTTCTAAACAATTGTTCCTATATGTCTTAAGTTTCTAACGAAATAAAATTAATGCAATTTGGTTCAGTATTTCTAGAGTTATACTCAAAAGACTACAGACTGTTCTCAAACAGGGACAGCAACCAGTATTCAACTACAAACAGAGACAGAACTAAATTTCCATTCCTTCAGGAAAATTGTAGATGTATGTATTTAGTTTAATCTACAATTAAAATCACATCATTTGGATATCTACATGTCAAGTTATGGCTAAAATACCGATGTCTATTCAGTGAAACCACTCCAATTGTCATACGCCTTCAAGACCCTTTCACCATAGTTCGTCAATTCCACTTCAGTTTCACCTTATGCATGCCTCAACTCTACATCAATTTCATGTCCAAAACCAATTCAAAAATCATTCATTAACTAACTTATAATTCAATCTCTTCCACACATCAAAACCAAACCAGAAATCATCAATCCTCATGATCTTAACGCATATTCCATGATAATTGTCATACAACTTATATTAATACAAGCTATCAAGTTTATAATTCCATTACCTCTTTAACTTCAAATTTAACTCCAAAGAACCAGCTATTCCAGCCCTTCTAAGAAACTAACATAAGTCCAAAATCAAGGTGCAAATCTTAGCACCAAGAAGATAGCATAGAAGATAACATAATCTACTTTCTTAATGCACTATTTGGCTAAAATTTTGGAGTGATTATGCACGAATTTTCAGCAAAATTTTAGAGCTATAGAAGAGGCATAGTTTCGGTGGAGAGGTTTCAATGAAGGTTGCAGAAATTTCTAGCAAGTTTGACACCTAAATTGCTAGGTGTCTTAATCTTGGAGGAGCACATGTTGCCAAATCATTTGTCACATTTGTCCCTACTTTTAAGCTGCCATAAGTCACACATCTATAGGCCATTTGTTACTTAATAAATGTTTCCATGTGTCATTAAATGATTAGTCCACATGTCACTCTAAGATTGGTCCATTTGTCACTCAACCAATGGTGCCAAATGTCAATGTATTAGCTATACCAAATGTCAATAACTCATAGGCTTCTATTAGGCCATTTGTTACTTAATGAATGCTTCCATGTGTCATTAAATGATTAGTCCACATGTCACTCTAAGATTGGTCCACTTGTCACTCAACCAATGGTGCCAAATGTTAATACATTAGCTATGTCAAATGTCAATAACTCATAGGCTTAGTCAGTCGAATTTTCATTTACCAACTTATCTTACCACTTAAAAATTTTCCCAGTCCAAATGTACATTTTTATACCTCAATCCTCTAACGATGTTAATTAATTCCAATTCACTAAGTATGATCCATAAAACCAAAATTCAAGTTATATGCAATTCTCAATCATATCACAATTTTTTTACTCCTACCATACATGTACTTTCATAAACATGTAACATTCTAACTAGGGTACAATTTGAGGCCTTACAATTTGAATTTCTAAGTTAAGAAACATGCACCAAACATCACAAGTTGCTCCAACATATGGGTAACATCATATCATCATTTTCAATCTCAAATTCAAACATGATTCAGCTAGAATTAGGCCAAGGTCTCTTTTAGGAAATTTTATTACTATGCTTTAGGTTTCATTTCTAGTTGAAATCACCCAATTTGAAGATCTTTAGGCCGATTTATAGCCAAAACAATAGGACTAAATCAAACAAATAAAAGAAACACCAAAATAACCCTAAGGCACCATTGATCTTAAACAAATTCATCCCATACTAAAAACCCACAAAAATTAGGAATTTAAGCTAGGAAAACTTGCCACTTTTTCCCCCAATCTTTTGGGTATTTGTTGAATACCTTTACTTGATCAAGATCTCTTCAAATCTCCATCAAAACCCACCAACAATGGAAGCCCTCTTCTTCCTCCCTCCTTGGCTGACCTTCACAATTGCTCCTCTTCTTTTCACTTTTTCATGTTTACTCTCTCTCAAACACTCACGGTTAAGTTATATAATGAAGTTAAATGTCTTACTTTATGCTTTTTTATACTCATTTAATGGATTCCACATGCCACCTTCCTATTGGTTCTCTTCTAGTGACTCATCCTTCCACCAAAATCATATAAAATGACCAAATTGCCCTTTAATGAATACTAAAAAGACCAAATTGCCCTTTAATGCATACAAAAAGACCAAATTGCGATTTAATGCATTTAATTCACCAACTAATCGAATTAAATCCCAAAAATATTCCATAACTATATTATCATCAAATTGACAACGAAATACTAGAATTAGGGTCAATAGTTATTGATTGGATGCTTTAAAAATTTTCGTATGGGTTTAAAATCATGAATACCCATTACTTTCCAAAAAGGGCATTTTAACCCTAAACTTTTGGAACTCTCAAAATTCATCCAATCGGACTTATTTTCGATTTGTTTCATTATCATTGGACTCTAATACTTATTCCAAGTAATTTTCAATATTTCGAGGTTGGGTCCCTAAAAAATCACTATTCACTCTAATTTACCATTCATCCAAAAATACTATTCACCGAACATAAAATTTTATATTCAATGAAAGGAAAGGTTCATGGTTTTTCAATCACCCCTCCTTCTACAAATTTCATCCTTGAAATTTAACTAAACATACTTGTTTAAAACAGGTGGGGATACAGTGTACGCATTTGCGACTCAAGCTCCCTTGTAACTTCCTCTACCACGTGATTCCTCCATAGGACCTTAACCAAAGGAATGATCTTATCACACAAAACTTGTTCTCTGCGGTCGAGGATCTGTACAGATTCCTCCTAGAAAGTCAAATCTTCCTTTAGGTTCACCGCTTATGTTAGACACACCTTACACACCTTCGTTAAAAGTAGTAGGATCATCATGTAAGAGAGATACATTATCCTTCTTGTTTTCAATATGTAGATCTAATCTAGTGGTTACTATTGTGTCGGGGACTATATGTCTCGTGAACCCTTGGTTGTACATCATATGTATAAACTTGAGATTCTTATTCCATCTAGATGTGAATTTATGGCTCTTAAACTTCTCTAAGTTTTACCTTACTCCCACTACTTTCCTTTAGAATAAATCCTCTTCCTAGGAATGTAACATGTCTTAAGACAAAGACCTTTTGCTTAAGAGGATGGTAAAATTGATATCTGATAATCTATTTTGGATACCCCCACAAATTTTCATTTTTCTAATTTACCTTTTGGCTTTGCTATTTTAGCAAAAGCCCTTTTTTTCTTGTTATTATTCTTTTTATAGTCGTTTTTCTTACTTTTAGAAGAGTCCACAATAAAAACAGAATTAGGTTCCTTATTAAGGCACCCCTCTACAATCTTGAACATATTTAGCAGTTCAGGCAATGACATATCCTTTTGATTCATATGGAAGTTCATAACAAACTGTGAAAAATTAAAATTAAAATATTGAAGCACCAAATCAACGTTCAACTTATGTTCCATGACAAAACCTAATTGGCCTAATTTTTCAATATAGCCAATCATCTTTAACATATGTAGGTTAATTGAAGATCCTTCTTCCATCTTCCATTGAAATAGTGCTTTGGAGAACTGATACCTCTCCACCCTACTTTATGCACCAAATAACTCCTTAAGATGCAAAATTATAGCAAGAACGTCCATGTTCTCATGCTGCCTCTGAAACTCCGAAGGCAAATTAGCCAACATCATGCATGTAACTTACTCAACGTTATCCATATAATGATAATCTCTCCCAAACCTCATTAACAGCATCTAAAATAGGCTCTGGTGGAACAACAGTGCCAAGAACATACAACTTCTCTTCTTGACTGAGAATAATTCTCAAGTTACAAAACCAGTCCTAGAAATTAGGTCCAGTAAGCTTGTTAGCATACATAATGGTCCTCAACGTTAGATTGGTACTCTTTTTTCTATAACTGAAAGACATAAAAGAGTAAGTATTATTGTATACCATAAAATCAAACCAAATAAGGACTTTAACAAATATTTATTACTCTACTATTTTATTTAAAATAATAGCCCTCACTATTAAATTAAGAAATTATCAAATAATTTCTTAATGGGCTAGGATCTCATTCAAAAATAGTTGAAATTGAGTTTGCTCAATAAACCAGCTAAATTTAAATTAGGTAGATAACAACTTTATGAATCACATCTTATGTGACTCTTAGATTTATTAGGTGAAAACTCTTTGCTAAAATATATCATATATATTATTCCTAACTTGCCTCTAAATCTATATCATCATGAGTTTGCTCATCCAAATCATACAAATTTAGTTAATTAGGACCCATTAATTTAAGATAAAACATATTCAGATAAAGGGGCCTTGAGTTTGCTTGACAAACCTTATAATAAACAAAACTCTAATTTTATTTTTAACTAATGAAGGGCAACTATCACGCTCTCAACGTGCATTTAATATTTAATTGATGGGATTTGAAATTTTAAAAATTTTTAGTCTCCTTAAAATAATACAATCTCATTATATTAAAAATTTATAATATAATCTAATTATGAAAGAAATCCTTTAAAACCTTTACTTGATTCTAACTATTGATTTAATAACTAATTTAATTTAATAGTTAAACTTCTTGAAAAATTAAGCTAAATTCCAAAATATTCCTAATAATGATTATCCTTTGAAAACAATTTTCAAACATTAAAAAAAAACTTTTTCAATTTTAGTAATAATATAAACCAATTTAGTCTTAATTAAATTAATTTAATTAAAATTAAGACTTAAAACATATACAGATCAGCTCAAATAAAAAAATGTGGGGACTATCTAGCGCGTGCACACTTTTTATGATGCACGTATATTGCACGTGCCTCAGTCAACCTCTAGCATTGAATTGTCCCCATCTTTTTTTGGAACTAGGGGCAATAGTGAGCGACTCACTAGTGGCCATTCAGCACTAGTTTAGTCCCTCATTAACAGCTATTCGTCGTAGGTTAGAAACTGTCACAGGAGACATATGTCCACTACTATTTTTACAACACAAATAAGAAAATAATAATCCAAATTCGTCGTAGTTCTAATTTCTGTTTACTAGAATAAAAACAACCAAAAACACAAAAAGGGAACATACATCGCATTTATGATTTTTTTCTCTTGATTTCAAATTATTCAACGTAGAAGCACATGTATTACAAGCCAAGCTCCAAAAACAATCACTTAGAGCCTAATAATTTTAAGGAGCAAATAACAAACAGAGGAGACACAATATAAAAATTTTACAAAATTGTTTCGGAATTAATTAAATCAAATTTTATAATAAAACAAGATTTTTACCCTTATTTTTTATCAAATCAATAATAATCAAGTAATTAATTCAAATTAAATAATTAAAGGAGGCTCTAACACACTACTAGGAATCCAATCTTGATCGAAATGATTGAATCACGGGCATAATGGAAAAACATAATTTTACAATTTCTGATCAAATCCTATTAATTAAATAACTTGAAAATTTGGAATCATAAAATATAAAATCGTACCTGATTCAATATTCTTGTTGAAATTCTTTCTAAATTTTTTCAATATGTCAACTACGAGTTGTTCACTTGTTTAACCTCTAATAGTATCTATAGAGCAATCAAAAACACTTAACTCTTTGAAAGGTATTAGCAGGAGTGCTAGCTCCTTTATGCTTATTCTTATATATAGAAAAACCATTAGGGTTTTAATTTTTATTAAAATCAATTATAATTAAAGTTGAACTTTAATTATAATTAATTTAATTTTAATAAAATCAAATATTTCATATTTGATCCCTAAAGTTCCTTAAACTTTATAATTAAGTTCAACTTAATTGAAATTGATTTTTTCTCTTTTAAGTTGCTCTTTAGGTTACTAATATATTGGCAATGATTATAAATTATAATTGTAATTCATAATTATTAATAAAACTCTTTTTAATTTATCTTTAATTATCCAATTAAACAATTTATAATCATAAATCAAGATTGACATTTAGCAATATGTCATGACCACCCACGTATAAGGAATGTTAAAGTGATTTGACTTAACATTTCCATGCATAGATAAGATGTATAATTTAATACTTTCATCATCCAATGTTTCAATTAGTATTGATATAGTGTCTACTCTTTTGAATCCAATCATGTTTGTTCTTTTTTATAAAAAAAAATTGGTTGAGTATATATTGAAAATATTTCAAAAGATAATAATACAACTTTCAGAGGCTTTTACACTCCTTTTCCAAAACAACCAACAACTGCTCAACATCATACCTTTGTTAGTTATAGAAAACTTATCAAAACGACTACGCATCTAATCCACTACATTACAATGATGACAACGTTTCAAGATCAGTGAAGGTTCTAGACAAAAGAAGTAAATCTCCCCCTCTTTTGCAATATGATGCCCATCAGAGGGAAATTTTAAGTTTCCCTCCCCTTTCTTCTTTCATTCATTCTTTAAAAATTTTCACACCGTCTCTCTCTAACCCATGAAAACTTTCCTCCCAGTCTCTAAAATCCTTCATCTTCTTCTAAATTCTTGGTATTTTCTTCATCTCTTTTCACTAATCTTACAATCCTTTACTCTTCTCATGCATTAATCATTCAAAAATACAAGGATTTAGGTAAGATTTTTTCTCTCTCTGTGTAAAAAATGATCTCACCTCTATTTCTCTTATTTTTGCAGGTTTTAATCTTCCAATGGCTCCAAAGAGGATGGCAACTCAGAAACGGACTGATGAATTGTGTCGTTAAGTCTCCGGTGAAGGTAAGCCTGACTTACTGGTAGCTTATCGTGCACCATTCTCCATTTATTCGAAGGAAGAAGGTATGCATTTTTGAGACCTTAGAGATAGGGAATTAATCACTCCTCGATACTTTGATTTTGAATTGTTAGAAACCGTAGGAGTGAGGTAAAAAATTAAGCGACTAGCTGTGAATATAGGTTGGAATAGGTTCATTCGATGTGACGTGCCTATTTACCATGTTATGACTATAGAGTTTTTCACTACACTCTGCTATAACCCTAAAATGGATGTTTTCTGGTGTAGGTTATTTGACAAATGTTTATAAATTGGATTATAATGTCATTCGTGCACTCTTTGATTTGCCAATACTAAAGTTTTAGATGATCATGATGACTTTTATCTGGATGATTATTGGAAAACTCTAATGGGTGAAGAAAATTTTGACTCTAGTAATGCACCGAGCACTTTAATTCTTAGTACCGAGCTTTTACTTTTACATAAATTTATGTGCTTAACAGTGTTTAATAAAACTGAGAGTAGTAAATGCTCACCCAAAGAACTTTTCTTTCTGTAGTGCATGGATCGAAAATTAAAAATGAATACACCTTTTAGGATTTTTCTATCAATAGTGAGTGTTGTCAATAAAAAGAGCTCTTATTTTAGCATGTCTCATATTGTAACTTCTTTGGTTTTTTTTATAACCTTGATGTGGAAAATGTGCGTACAACTCAACACGATATGTTTGACATATCTTATTTGAGGCACTCCAAGATTTTGGAGTTCCATTCTATGGAACTCCGAAATCTTCAGACGCGTACTGCAGTGAAGAATAAGAGGGGAATAGATACAGTCGTTTCCTGATCCTCTATATCCTGAGCAGTCCCAGAGCTAGAAGAAGAAACAGTGGAGGAGGAATCAGGTGCACCAGTAGAGGTCAACAGATTTCAACAAATCCTCGACCAAATGACCTTCAATCATCAACAGATGACATACCAAATCAATGAGCTGGGCATTCAAATGCGGCAAGTCCATAAGGAGCAGTGCTACTTGAAGAAGAAATTTCTCAAATTCTTTCAAAGGAATAATTTTGAAGCTCCTTTGTCAACACTATCGCATCGTAATCCCCATAAGCTTTTCTTACCCTACACTTTTAAATTTTGTTATTTCTTTTGTTTGGTTTCATGTCATTTTTGTTTGGTTTGTTGTCTTGTGTTTGGTTTTATGTCTTTTGGATGGTTTGATGTCATTTTCTTATTTTGTGGTGGCCTTGTCACATTGAGGACAATTTATTCTTTAAATGTGGGGAGGTGACACTTGTATTGTCAATTGCATTGTGTTAATCACTGTTTGCATTCTGTTAAATAGGATTCATGTTGAGGCATATCATGTTGTTTGTGTTAAGCAATAGAACTATGCTTGAATCATTTTGATGGGTATTGCCGTGAGATTCTGTCATGCTAGTTGGAATTAGATTGAATGCATGATTAAACTTGGATTAGGCTACTTGAGTAGAAAATGAACCATATTGAGTGATAAAAAGTAGTTGGTTACATAAGCTTACTCACAAATTGACATTTAAGCAATGAGGTAGTGTAGAGATGTATAATGAATCTTCACTTAAGCCAATGTGAGGATTGAACCTATATGACTCCATCTATAGTCATTTTATTTCTTTGTTGTGTGATGCTTCCTTAGGATATTACCTTCAGAAGTTACTTTGAATCGATTTGAGTCTACTAGATGCATACTTAATAGAGATGATTAAGTCCCTTTTTATGTTAACCCTTCGCTTAATGACCTAACCTGTGATTATCCCTTGCTACCTCCATTGAGCCTTTTTGTTTCCTGAAAATACCAAAAAAATTTAAACCTAAAACCTCATTAACCTAACCATTCACAAGCTTAGTTGAGTATTGAGTAATACATTACTTGGGATCGTTGTAAAAAATTTTACCAAGATGAGTTGAGTACACTTCTACTGTGCATCACATTGTATTTAGTTGCTATTGAGAAAAAGAAAAATGAATAGAAAAATAAAAGAAAAAGGGAAGAACACTTTAGCAGCATAAATAAGTGCGGAGTATTAACATAGTTACACTTTTGTTTCTTGGAATTTTGTTTTGTTATTACTTTTTACCCGTTTTTTACTTTACAAATGCTTGTGTTAAACCTTTTACTCTCTTTACCCACCTTAACCCTTACCACATTAGAACCCTAAACAAGTCCTTTTGATCTATTTATGCATGTAATCATTGTAGAGGAAAATTGGTGTATTAGCAAGCCTATAGTAATGTAGTTTTCTATAGAAAGTTTGAGTGAAAACCATGAGGAAGATTCATTTTGCATCTATACTTATCTTTGAGTGATGGTGTCATGTGTTGAATTTGCTTATGTAAACTAATGAAAAAGTAATCATGATATGTGTATTAACTTTAAATTTAAATTAGCTAAAATTTGAAGGATTGTATGTTTTGCTATTTGTGAAAATGAAGTGATGGAATTGATTGGTTGTATTTATTTTGCTTGAGGACAAGCAAAGATTTAAGTGTGAGGAAGTTGATAGTTATGCATTAGTCTATGTTTTTCTAAGTATTTGTCATGTGTTTCTTGCATAATAGTTTATTATTGTAGTATTTTAGGATTTATTTTATATGTTTTGGTTTAGTTTGATCTTCATTGTTTTTCTTGTGTGTTTGATGTTAATTTAAGGTAAGAATTGACTATTTTTATGTAAGAATGAAGATTGAGCAACTTGGAGATTGAGCTAGAGACCAAAGAGGAGAAGAGAAGAGGGAAC
>JAOTAY010063995.1:0-18012 GCA_025629805.1 Erythroxylum baracoense | reverse complement strand
TAACTTGGAAACCCTAAGATCAAATGGGTTCCCCTTAAACCATCTTCTTCCACATTCATTCCCAACATAAAAACCCATTTTCTCTACATCCTTTGTCAAACCAAACAAGAAGAAATATGAAAACTTACCTCTAGCAAGTTGATTTCCTCTTCTTTTCTTCTTCCTTAAAGTTTCCCATAATTTTTTCTCCTTTCCTAGCTTCTCTCACGACTCTCTCTCTCCTTTCTTTCTCTTCTATCACGTTTTCTCTTCTTTCTTCCCTAAATTTTCGTTTTTCTCCTTCTTATGTGCAAGACACTCTTTTCCTTTTCCCATTATGCCCTTAATGAGAGTTAAAAGTCATTCCTACCCTTCCTTTAATGCTTTTTGCCTTTTAACCTTAAGTGGCATGCCAAATTTGCCTTTACACATTCTTACTACTTTAATCTAATTAACCAATGTAATAAAACCCTACTAACACAAAAATTAATTAACTCCAATAATAATTCTATCATGACCTTATAATTCATGCTAAGGAAAAATTCAAATTCCATGCTTATTCCATAAACTATCATGCTTAATTCGATAAAATATTTTAGGGGCCAATGCTTTGAGTGGACTTTAAAGTCCTGAAGTTTTGGTAAAATTTTTAATGTGAATATAGAAGTGTTTAAAATTGTTTGCAGGTTTTGAGATTTTTAAAAATACAGCTGTTGTGTTGCCCAAATATTTTTTTTAAAATAAATTTATTATAAAGAGGATAAGATATTTAGTTAGCCTTGCATAGTCAGTTTAAAGACACTGTTAGTGTCCTTAGCTCGAGTATGCGGCGGTTGTCATGGGTTCGATGTGGTACCAGGTCATGACAATTTTGGAAACCAAATTAAGTGGGAAAAACGTATAAACAACCCTAAAAGCCTCAAAAAGTATTTAAGGATAAGGAAAACACCAAAAAAGGGCTAGGTATCAGAATTAAAGAGATCAAAGAGGAGACATCAAAAGCAAATCCAAATTTTTTAGATTTCCAGATCAAAACAAAAAATTGTTTTTCTTTCTTTTCTCTTCCTATATTTCATTATCTTATATGTTGAGTTGGGTTATTAAGATGTTGTCCATGATTATGGGATTCTAAGTCCATATTATGGATTGTTTTTGATTTGTTTTGTTAAAATTTATTCTTGTTGAATTCAGTAGATATATCAATGCTTTGTGATATTTGTTATGCTTATACTTGGTAATAAATTGAGAGATTAAATCAAGTTATTTAGGGATGTTAATGTCGTGCTGTCGGATTTATTATTATTTTAAAAAGTTTGAAAATAATGTTATTTTGTTATTACTAGTTAGACCTCATATAGGGTCGGGTCAGGCCCGAGCCCTAACCTAGACTTGGTCAAGCTTAGAAAATAGGGCTTAAGGCCCAACTCAAGGCCTATTTAACTTGGGTCTGGCTCTAGTGACTCTAAGCTAGGCCGAATCGGGCTTGGTCTAGACCTAATTATCAAACCTGAAATTATTTATATTAAGGTGCGCAATGAGAGTAAGTACCTTAATAGAATTGTAAATATGATATTAATAAACAATTAAAGAAAAATCTTAATTGTGAATTAATTGTCCTTAGGATTACATCAAATCTAATTGAATAGTTAGAAGTAGTTTTCTGAATCGAGAGGTTACAAGTCTATTATTATTAGTTTTAATTGGGATTACTTGATTAGATCTAGAAAGGGGGTAATCAAAACTTTAGGATATCTAGGATCAAGTATAACTGAACCAATAAGATAAATGGAAGACAAAATAAGGATAAAATAATTCCTAAGTTTCCATCATTGTTTAACTTTATTCTTATTGCTAGTTCAATTATTCACTTATTCAATTATTTAGTTTTATTACTTGTTTTAATTTCAGTCAATTTATACAAACTTTTATTACCTTAGACAAATTGCATTCAAGTTGATAGATGACTCATTAATTATATTGGGAATGATATCTTTTATACTATAATATATTATCTGAATATTTGTAGTGTAACACCTCGCTATCATAAACTGTATACTCAAACATCTAGAGGACATTCAAATATACATCTTATGAAAATGGCATATTAGAGCAGTCTTATATATTTATATGACATAATACAGAATAACACAATACTTAAAAACCTCAACTCTTCATTTCATTAATTAATAAAAGTTACATTGTATCAACACTTTCATTTAAACAAATATTTATATCGTCAAAAGTATATAAGAGTTTTCTACTACTTATACAAAAGATCTACGTGAATTGAAAAGTACATAAACATAACTATAACTCTTCAAATGCCAGTTGATAGACCTTTGAGCCATATCTTAATCCAAAATGTTCTTCTTGAGAATCTTAGAAACTAGGTCTCCTCTCTCATACCCGAAAAGCCACCTTGCAATTTTGATGAGTTTTGTGAAATTCAATGAGCTAACCATCATCAATGGGCTCACTCACATCAATTACACATGTATCTCACATATAATCAAATTCACAACATTTCTCATCTCATTAAGACATAATAAATGTCACTTACATCATATACTCTTTCAGATAATATATTACCCAATCAATCACATGATCAACAAATACTCAAATACAACATAACACTTTATCATCACAATTTCAGAAATGGATTAATGACCATATAATTCATAATCATAAATGTATAGATGCAGATGCATATGAGACTCCACTTTCATTATTATTTTATTGTGACCGAGTACCTTTCAGATACAGATATAGATACAGATATTGTCCCATATATGGCTCATTCAGATACATAAATCACGTAGCCAGACTCTACGTGCAGATTACAGATTTCTGAGCTTAAAGCTCTTTCAGATTAACTACTCCAGTCACAATGCCTTTATCTAATCATGCATTTAATGTAATGCATCAAATCACTGATTATGCCATGAATAACATTTACTTATGATGTAAAAACAAAATCTCATGTTCATTGGACTTAAGTTCGACATTTAACAATTATGTTGAGTATTTATATATCTTTCAGAATTCAAAAGCAAACAGAACACTTCCAATACATTCCCAAATATCAATCTCCTCGGACTATTAATGTCTAGAATTCACATACAGATAATTAACAGTTCAATAATTGGAAGTTAAACATATATAAATCAATCCTAGTCAGATCATCTAAGTTGACTCATAGTACGCTCCAGTATATGCTATTGCCTGGATGGTCCGACAATGTCTTGTTGATGGCGTTCGACTTGAGCATCTAAATACACATATATTGTACACATTAATAAATTGATTAAACAAATACATATTTAATTATGCATATATATATGTGTCAAGCTTAATGCATGCTCAATGACTTTCTCGGGTATATTTCCTTAACCACAATTCATGATCATTCAAACATCATAGCTTGTATATAGCTAGTTTGCCATTAGGTTAAAACTTTAAGTACACTTGATCATGCTTAATTCATTAACCATACATTTACTAACTCCTTTTTTTTTAAGCATTACAAGTATTCACACAATTACCAATTCTCATTCATTCATTCCTAATGCATTATTTTTATCCTTTGGAATACATTTGCATTCGTATGAGCATCTTCATTCCTTTAACACTCCTTTATCCAAACATAGATACATTGTTATCAAACATTCTTTTCCTTAAATTATAACATTAATTATCAATCAAAACTTTTCACACATTTAACCAACTTTTTAAACATCAAATTGGGTTCATTTTAAGCCCGAATCAAGTTCAATTGCATCATAATTAAGTACCTTATCCTTAATTCGTTCAAGAATCACACAAAAAAACATTTTCTTTACTGCCATGCTATTCCCATGATCATGTATGGCTTCCCATGATCATGGGATGGGTTATCCGAAAGTCCCCATCCATTTCCCTTCATGATTTTTCCAGATTTTGACATCTTTATACCACATTCAAAACATCTACTTCTTAGTCCATCAATTATACCTCAATTAGACCTGAATTAACACTCCAATTCCTCATCAATATCTTCACCAATTCCAGTTCAAAAATTTCTCAGTTAATAGCTCTCAAATTATTATCTTTCATGCATCAAAAATCAAACCAGAAATTATCATACATTATCATGCATATAATCCTAGTTCTTTCTCAATTCAAGAACACTATATTACCATCTTTCTTTAGCTTAAATCCATCTTCATTATACCTCAATTCCAGACCTAATTCATCCATGAATCAACCTATAACCCACGGTTTTCATTCAGCAAGAACAAACATAGAAAACATCCAAGTTCATCTAGCATATTCCAGCACACCTCATCAACAACATCACATTCGTTTCAATCCAATTCAAGCATCATTCTCATACTATTAATCAAGCCATAAAGATCAAATTTCTACTTACTTATTAGGCTTCCAATTCAGCTCAAAATTCCAGATTAATCTATCCCTCCAAGCAAGCAAAAACTAACACAAACTCAAGGTAAAAATAGGTTGATTTCAACGGCAAAATGAAGATCACTTTGGGTTGGTTTCTTGACTATTTTGTGTAAGGTAAAAAGATGGTTTGGTGAAGTAGTTTGGATAGGGTTCAGGAAAAATACAGAGAAGAAATTAGGAACAATCTTGGTGAAGGAAACAAAGGAAAGGAGCAGCAAAACTCTGCTGTAGAAACTTGCTACATCACATGCTAGGTGTCCTAATTTGACCAAGGCATTTGTCCTAAGGCATGCATGCCATGTATCACCTTAACATGCTGCCATTTATCCATACATTAAGGTGCCATATGTCACCAATTAATTCGTCCACATGTCACACATTAATTGGTCCATTTTTCTTTTAATTACTAGTCCATTTGTCACACATTTAACTATGCCAAATGTCACTCAATTATAAGCTTAATCACCCTAATTTTCATGTATCGATTTATCCTACCACTTGGAATTTTTCCTAGTCCAATTGTACATGTTAATTTATCAATCTCCCAATTAATCATAATTAATTCCAAATTACCAATTTTAATCCAATCATACCAAAATTCAAGACATAACAAGTCATAATTCACATCATAGTCATTTAACATCTTTCATACCCCGGGACATGTCAGTTGAGAGCATATGCTAACTTGTAATGTGTACAAATTATAATTTGTGTATGAATGTTAATGTTTTGCTTGTATATGCAATGCTCACAATGCTAATATTCATTTACAATGATTTAGGGTTCTAACCCTAAGCATGTTCCAGAAATCGGATATTATAGTAGTATTGAAAGTTTTCTATAAAACTTGTCAACAATGTCTATCTTTAATAGTTACAAATAGATCCATGGTCTCTAGCTATTGCCATGGCCAAACTATAAATAACTGGAAAAGTTACAATAAGATCCACAATCTCTATTTACAGGGTGTCTCAAGTCATGCCCAACTCACCAAAGACACAAAAGGATCCATAGTCTTTAGAAATAGACTTAGATGTAGACCATGCTCAATGGCGTTAAAATATATGTTATCATCATAGCCCAACCCATAGTCACGACCTAGACTATGCCTAATCAAAATCCTAGTTTTTATTTAAGTTATAAATTTTAATTTTATGTTTTAGGATTTAAGGGTTGTTCCTTTTTAGTTGTATGCATTTTTAATCATAAATACAATTAAGAGAGTTCTCTCTTTAGTTCTTAAAATTTTTTTTAAACTTATTAAGTTATTTTCTTGTGGTATTCAAATTATTATATAATATGTGATTCTAGTTCTTTATAATAACTTGCCAAAATTCTTTATACCTTTAGTTAGTGATTCGATATAATTATTAGATCTGGGTTCTATCTTTAAACTTGGTTTTAGTTTCCATAGCCAATACACAAAGGGGAAAATCACCACAAATTCCTAATGCATTTTAGCAACACAGGCGAGTGCTCTAAGATTATTTTGATGATGGAATAAAGAGATAACTTGTGAGATGAATATCAAACACCAAAAAATAATAAAGGCATTTTTGCAAATCAATATGAACATATAGAGGCTACAAAGGGAATTCTAGGTAAGATTGCAACTTTGTGAACATTAAGATGAAGTTTCATTCATTTTAAGGGAGAAATGATCTTAAGGCGTACTTAGAATAGGAAAGAAGATAGAGCATATTTTTTAATATCATCATTACTCTGAATAAAAAAGTTAAAATTTGTTGTCATTAAGTTTATTGACTATGTTATTATAAGGTGGGTTCAAATTATGATAAATATGGTTTAAATTGTGATAAATAATTGAAGGGATCAGGAGAGACCGATTAATAATTGAGAGTATATGATTATGAGAATCAAACCCATTTTAAAATTATTGTTATTTGGCTCGAACCTATTCATGCAATCATGAGAAGATGATTTATCCCTAACCATTAAAATAGGAATTGTATGTTTATGTGAAGTCAAAAAATACGATTTATATGAACATAAAATGGAAAGACAATAAAAAACAAAGGGCAACCATTCATAACATAATTCTAGTTCATCCTCATGGAAATTGAGTTAGAAAAACGATGAAAAAGTTATTCCTAAAGTCAAAGATGAACCTACAAAAGGAGGAAAAGTTTCGAATAGAATAAAAGGTACATTTGAAACTTAAAATTGTACTCAAGATATTTTTTTATTGTATAAGGATAAGGCACAACGTCCCAATGTCTAACAAAGGACAATAACATAGGAGATGATGGGAAGATTGAGATCAAAGGTAAGAGTGAAGAGGATTCAATATGATTATTAGACGAATATGATGATGATGATATTAAGTATTTAGTGGATAGGGAGGCAATTATAATTAAGCATGCTTTAAATTTCAAAATTAAAGAAGACGATATTAGTAGCAATGAGAAATTTTTTTCACACAAGATGCCACATTAATAATAAGGTATGTAATATGATTATTAATGGAGATAGTTGCATGAATGTAGGTAGCACTATCTTGGTTGAAAAGTTGAGCTTGCCTACCATCAAACATCCTCATCTACCATCAAACATCCTCACCTACATAAGCTTTAATGGATAAATGAATGTGGTGATATGAGGGTCAATAAAAAAAATTGGTTTCATTCTCGATTCGATTGTATTATGATAAGGTGTTAGATAATTGTGGTGCCGATGTATACTAACCTTATTCTCTTAGGGAGACCTTAGAAGTTTGATAGAAGGGCTATAAAAGCTCGATTTACATATAGGTATTCATTTTTGTACGTACTAAACTCATTACTTTTGTACTATTGACAAATAAAATGTGTAGTAATATTAGCTCAGGTTAAAAGGATAGAGTGAAAAAGAAGAGAGCTAAAAAATGAGGATGAGAGCTAAAAATTTGGGAAAAAAAAGGATAGCAGATTGAGTGAAGAGAAAAAGATTGTGTTAACAAAAAAGCAAAGAAACATGTGAGCTTTTATACTAAAGAGAATATGATAAAAAATGCTATTTATTCTAACCAATTGATATCTTGTTTAAAGAGGTTTTTTTTAATACTAACAATCTTAATATCTCCTTACTTAGTAATTTTATTTCCTTACTATATGATTTCTAAGATATTTTTCTCGATTATGTTCGAAGTGATTTATCACTAATAAAAGGGAACAAACTAATTTCATACTCAGCGCTACTATTCCTAATTAATGAAATTATAGAGGTAACTCAGAGGAGACTTAGGAGCTTTAAAGGAAAGTTAAGTAACTTTTGTCAAAAGGATATATTAGAAAGAGCATGAGTATATTTTATTATATCCTTACTAATTCCTAAGAAGGATAGTTTAAAGAGAATATGTGTCAATTTCCAATTTATCAATAAATAAATGTAGAGTATCGACATTCTATTGCTATATTAAATGATATTATAGATGAATTTCGTAGTTCATATATGTTTTCAAGAATCAATCTAAAAAATGAATATAAAAAAATTAGGATGAAAGATATGATTAGTGAAAAATAACATTTAAAATGAAATATGGTTTAAATGAGTGGTGAGTGATACCTTTTGAATTATCCATTGCAACTAATATGTATACAATGTTAATGAATAATGTTTTGCATCTTTTATTGGAAAATTTATGGTTATTTATTTTAGTGATATTCTGATATGTAGTAAGACTATAGATGAGCATATTAAGTCTGTAAAAATTACTTTGACTATTTTGAGACAATAATATTATATGTTAATTTAAAGAAGTCTACCTTTTAATAGATAAAGTATTTTTCTTTAGAATTATTGTGAGTCCTAAAGGTATAAAGGTGGATGAGGAGAAGGTCAAAGCCATAAGAGAGTGGCTTCCACCGAAATTTAGAACTAATATGAGAAATTTTCATAGTTTAGATAGATTTTATAAGAGGTTTGTGAAAGATTTTGGTACACTAGTTGCATCACTCATTGAAGTAGTTAAAAATTCTGATTGTTTTAAGATAGATGATGGACAAGAGCAGACTTTTAATTTGATTAAAGAAAGGTTATTTCATGCTTCTTATTAGTTTTGTCTAGTTTTTCTAGAACATTTAAGATTGAGCTTGATGCATTGGTAATAGGTATTAATGTTATTTTGATGCATGAATGTTAACCAATTGCCTACTTTAGAGAGAAAAATGGATTTGGTCTTAATTATCCACTTATTAGGGGTTTTGGAGACTTGACATAATTATATGTGATCTAAAATCGACAAAATTATATGTGATCTAAAATCCACTTATTGAAGGTTTTGGAGACTTGGTAACATTATTTATGGTCTAAAAAGTTGTTATTTAATCTAGCTATAAGCCTATGAAGCATCTGAATCAAAAACACTCAAAGTGAATAAAGTTCATTAAGATGTTTCCTTATATGATTAAATATAAATAAGGTAAGGAAAATGTTATGGTTGATGTATTGTCCTGAAAGTTTGTCATATATTTTATATTGAATGTAAAATTATTAGCCTTTGAGCATGTTAAGGAATTATGTGATAATGATGACGATTTTACATCTATCTTTATGGCTTATTAGCCTTCAAGCATAATATGTATTTGTTTAAGAAAAATAAATTGAGTGTACTTAGAGTTACTTGAGAGAGATTAGTTTGTGAGGCTTGTAAGGGATAACTAGTAGGTCATTTTAGCAATAGAAAAACTTTATATATTTCACTTGTATATTTCTTTTATCCTCATATGCATCTTGATGTTGAAAAAATTATGTTAATTGCATTACATGTATATAAGCTAAATATAAGGTTATGCCACATGTTTTATATGCTTCTTTTTCAGGCGTAGTGAACCTTATATAGATATTCCCATAGATTTGATGCCTAGCTAAAAAGAAGTAAAGAATTTATTTATATTATTGATAGGTTTTCTAAGATGAAATTTTATTTCATACTGTAAAACTAATGATTTACCTAATATAGTTTATTTGTTCTTTAGGAAAATAAAATGACTCTATGGTGTTCTTAAAAGTATTGTATCTAGTAGAAATGATAAGTTCCTTGCTATTTTTGGAAAGTTATATGAAGATTGTTAGGAAATAAATTATTATCTTCAAATACTTGTCACTCCTAGATGGATGGTCAAATTAAGATAGTAAATAAAACTTTTGACTACTTTATTTCATGTTGCCATTTAAAAGAATTTAAAAAATAGGTGGATTGTTTATCATTCATTGAAATTCCATAAAATAGATTTATTTATAGTACCACTAGTTATTCAAGTTTTAGGTTTTTTTATGACTTTAATTCATTAATTCCATTATATTTGGTTCCTCCAACTATTTATAAAGAAGTATTCTAGATGGAAAAAAGAAAGTTGAAATGTCAAAGTGCCTACATAACTAAGTTCGATGACATATTGAAAGGGAAAAAATGAAGAATATATATTGATAGGTGTGATTTGTATCATGTTTTATTGTTTAATTTGTTATGTATTAAGTGTTAATTTGAGTGTTTAGTGTGTGTTTAGGTTAGAATTGTGTTAGTTTATATGTTTAAGTGTTTTTATGAGTTAGTATAAGTCTTTGAGCTTAAATGTTATGTTTTTGAGGTACGTTGATGTGTTTGTTAGTGTTTCAGGGCCAACAAAGAAGAACGGAGAAGTTTCAGAGACTTTTGGGTCTAAACCACGGCCTACAATCGTAGCACAATAAGCCACGATCATGACAGAAACATGTGAGTCAGTATGCCTCAGGCCAAAATCGTGACAGAAAGGTCTGATCCTAGCCACGATCGTGGCACTTGGGCCATGCTCGTGTCAGAAAAGGGTGGATGCTGGCGATGATCGTGGCAGGTAGGGCCACGATCATGGCCTACGTCAGGCAGACGCGAAAACAAATGAAAATGTCAAGTTTTGAGGAACTTTGTAGACCATTTTGACCCCGAAAGAACTTTAGGGCTACTAAGGTATTTAATGAATATGAAGAATATAGAGGAGGAGCTTTTGCATCAGCCTCATCTCGAAAATCATTAGAGAGCTTTAATGAGAGATTGAGGAAGGAAACGAAGGAAGAGAGGCACAGAGAAGAAGCCTACGTGAAGTACTTTTTGAAATAGAAGGTTTCCTACCATTGCTACCTCCATCAATCCGTTCCAATCATATTTTTTTATTTTATTTCAATTTTATTGATGTACAGAATTGGTATAATCGTTGAGAATAGGATTTGCCGAATGTTAATATTTGTCTAAACTCACCTTCGAGAATTTTGTCTTAGATATTAATAAAAGTTAATTTATTGCATTTTTATTGAGTTATTTGTGATTCAATTTCTACATTTAATAATTCGGTAGCAAACTGTGAGTAAATTGGGCTAATAAGAGTTAGATAATTTGATAGATTAAAAATTGAATTAAACTGGTAAAATTGTATAACGAGAGATCATGCATAGGTTTTCGGTAGGCTATTGGAAAAATTCAGATCTAATTTAGGTTTTGCGTAAATTGTGAATCGAGAGGTTACAATTCCATAATCTAATTAGGGTTTATAAATTAGGGTTAAAGATTATAACTCGAGAGAGTGTAATCTACCCTAAGACCGTCTAGACCTAGTAATTTAATAATTTCATAATCAATTAAGTTTTCATTAAGGTCAAATTAAAATCCCCTTTCTCTTAATTGGTAGTTCCTAGGTTGATTCTTGATTTAGTTGTGCAATTGCTATCTTTTTTATAATTTCAAATTTAATTATTGAAATTGATTGCTTGATTGAATAATTTTCTGCCATAGTTGTTTATTTTGAATTATTGTGAATTTAAGCTAAGCCATAGATTTTAGGATCAGATTATTCCCCATCATTAGGATCAATACCTTAGATACTATGTGAACGACCCGTGCGTTTACAGTAATATCGAGGTTAAAAATATTAAAACTTTATCATATAAGAACCTGCGATCAAGTCCGTTGCCAAGGAGGCAATTAGTTTAGTTCTTTAGTCTAAGGTTTTTCCATTATTTTTATTTTTTAAAATAAAAAAATTTGGGGCGTAAAATAGAGACACATCAAGACATCTCAAAGTGAGAATGAGACAACTGAAGAGTTGAATGCTAAGAGGAGTTAAAAAGAATGATCATGGAGGATGTATATTATTGGGAGCAAGGGACATTTGTGGAATTCAATGAGCCCCAATTTGGTTGAGAAAATCATCATCCTTATATGAACTCGTACACTTCGGGGTGGCAGAACCACCCCGATTTCTATTGGTCCATTAATGCAAGTACTCACATGGGACAACAAGACCTATTTGAATTTCAACAAGATGAATCCAGTTCATGGGATTCCAAGCAGAAAAAAATTATGAATAAGCTCACAGATAAGGAAGATAATTAGAAGAGATTGGAAGAGAAGTTTGAGCAAGTAGCAAAAGATCATGCCTCTTTTATTTACAATTTAGAAGTTCGAATAGGCCAGCTCCCTAGGAAATTTTGTAAGCAAAGTGTGAAAATCTGTCTGTGCAGCATGAAAATAAATGCAATAAAACCATATCAGGCTATCACACTTAGGAATGGGGTAGAGTTAGAAGAACCAGTGAGAAATCAGGCTAAACCCAACCTTATATAAGACTAAGAAATTAAGAAAGAGGATGAAGAAAAGAATGTCAACCCTCCCTTTATTCACTAGTTCTTGGCATACCATATTTGAACATCGAAAAATCTTGGGTAGATGTCCATGATGAGAACCCTATCTTTCAAATTAATGATGACCAAATGACATTCAATATAAATGATGTATTTAAGAATCCGAAGGATAGTAGCTCATTCAGGATAATTGAAGTGTTCGAATCTTATGATGAACAAGAGGACGAAGAACAGATGACAATAGACATCGAGTTTGAAGAAGCTATGATAGTCTTTGTTCCTGAAGCGGAAGAAGTAGAGAAGACGAAGGCGATTAAGGAAGAAAGAGAGCAACTCACCTTTGTATAGGACAAATTGTTAGATTCAATTGAAGAGCCAATGAGTTTTGTTATTCCTTATTTTTTGACAGTTCACTTGAAAGAAGAACATTATTGAGCCTAATTGGTTTTCATAATGTTATCAACATCTTCCTTTTGATTATGTTGCAATTTATAGCTACAGGCTACAAAAATGATATTGAACGAAAAGGTTGGAAGCAAGCCACTCATTATTAATCCTGGCTGAGTTTCCAAGGATAGAACGTCGAACTACCGATGTTAAAAGAAGCGCTGCATGGGAGGCAACTCATAGAAAATTATTTTCTTTGATTATTTGTGTTAGAACGTTTGAATTTCATAGTTAGGATTATTTTGTTTTTGAATAAAATCAAGAAGGAATAAGATTTTGTAATAAAATATTTGATTGATCAAGCAAGCAAAAGAGAGGTGAAGAGACCACAAAAGAATTAAGAAGTGAATTCGGAAAGAATGTGAAAAGAGCGAAAGAAGAAAAATAAAGAAGTGGTGAAAATTGCATGCCACCACGATCATGGCCTGCGACTGGCTAGAAAGGGGAGGATGCGTTTTTAAAGGACATTTTTTTACCATTTTACCCTCTAACCACCTATATATTCATTTTTAACTTCACTTTTGGATTCACTTTCACTTTTACTTTATCTCTCTAGAATTCAAACCTACAAAAGCTCTCATATCTCTCCACAAATTTTCCAACCTCTAAATTTCTCCAAATTCTACCTAATTTCAAAGGAATATACCGTACATTAAGCAATCAGCCTGACGGGAGCAATCAGGAAAAAATCAAGTTATGAGACGTGGGAGAAGAAACAGAACAGCAAACTTTAGAGCACCCTTCCCGATCTACACAGAGGAGGAAAGTACTCGTTTCTAATCTCTAACTGCTAGATAGATAGTAGTTCCTAAATATTTTGATTTTGAAACACTCGATAGATTAGAATTACGCGATAGGGTAGAAAACCTAGCTGAGAGAATCTAGTAAGCCCAATTTATACATTTTCAATTTCCTGTTTATCAGGAGCTCACTTTGGAATTTTTCACTTCACTGTCCTATGACCCTAGGAACCCCAAGGAATTGTGGTTTAGGTTGAGAGGAAGAGCCTATGAATTGAACATAGAAATCATATGCAATATGTGTGTATTCCTCGAATCTTCCATCATTGATCAGTATAATGATTTTTATCCCTCTTAATATTAGAATGAACTCAATGGAATAGAGCAATTTTATGCCAAGAATGCTCACAATATCATAATAAGGTCCCATGAACACTTGTTGCTGCACAAATTCATGAGTCAGCTGGTTTTTGACAAATCAGAAACCAACAAGTGTTCCACAAGGGAACTATTTATGTTATGATGCATGGACCACAACATTCCAGTATGCACATCCACACATGTGCTAAATGTTATTATTGCGACTCCACAAAAGAGGAGCAACAATTTAGGTATGGGGTACCTAGTTTCTACTGTTGCTGAATATTATGATGTGGACCGAAGTGGGTTAACTATCCACCTCCCTGACTTCCTAAATCATCACCATTTATGGTGAGCTGAAATCCTTCATTCCTACAATATGGAACTTAGGGATATTAGCGAAAAGAGATATATCAGAATTAGGGCCAGTTAGGCGAGCTCCAATTCAGTCTTGTCGTAACAAGTAGAAGAGGACTCAACCATTGAAGAGTCTGAGGAAGAGGAAAAGGAAGAACAAGGCTGAAAGAAAGTTCTGGATGCAATCTCCGAAACCAACAAGACACCTGTGGAGAACACCAGAATGATGAAGGAGATGGCCCAAACATAATGACACCAGAGCTGGGATATTCATAGAATCCATTGGTATTTTGAGGCTCAGGGCATTCAATTACTGCCTCCGACACCATCACCGCCTCCATTTCCATGAGATTTGTTTAACCCATTTTTCTTTTTCAAATTATTCTTCATTTTATCTTTATTTCTATTTTTATTTATTTTTTGTTTACCTTAATTTTATATTTCTTTCTTTTCTTTTATGTGATTGTTTGTTCCCTTCTCACATTGAGGACAATGTGTTGTTCAACTGTGGGGAGGCTTATGTGTTTTACTTTGTATGTGATTTTGCATATGGTATGATAGTGTTAGGTTGCATTTTGTGATTTGTTTGAATGTGTCAATGGCTTAGAGGGATTGAAATTGATTTAATTTTGAACATAGTCTATTAGGTTATGAATAATCATTCGCTCACGAAATTAGTGAATTGGGGTCTTTAGATAAATATACAGCTTAATTAGGATTTATTGTAAGTTTGGTACCCTATATATTGTCACATTCATTCATAATTTGAAGCCTTTCAACTTAAGTAGCTTTACTAGTATTTTTCATGAAAACGAGTAGCTAAAACAACAAGGTAGGCAATAATAATTAAAAAAATGCTAAATAAATAACTATTCCGCTGGCCTTCAGGTTATGAATAGGGCTAGTAGCCAATTGAAAATGTGATATATCTGAGTACCCGGAATGACACGCATCACAAATATGTGCCTTCGCGTCAAAAAGTAATAGTGACGTTTCAACCAAGCTGTTTAATAAAAATGACTTAGTCAAGTAACCTAATTGACATTCATCACCAATGTTTGCCTCCGAATAAAAGACTAAGTCTTTGTTTAAATAAATAAATGAATAAATAAATTGTTCTTAATAAAAACATACTGAACGTATAATAAGCTTGACTTTTCATAAAAATATACTTAGGAACAGTTACAGAGTCTGAAGGACCAAAGAATTATTAATGTGTGTGCAATTGAAAAGGGTAAATAAATTAACACTTGGATTTCAATTAATTTGTATTTGTAGTTCAAAGCCCCTAAACACAGATTTTGCATGTTAATGATTTGAATTAACTTGAATGATTGTGTTTAAGATTAAATTTATTTTGTGAAGTTGAAACCATTGTCTCATTACTGCATTATGTGTTGTGTGTTTGTTATATGTTTGTTGTTTTGTTTACTTGAGGACAAGCAAATGTTTAAGTGTGGGGATGATAGGTGTGATTTGCATCATATTTTAGGGTTTAATTTGTTTTATATTAAGTGTTAATTGGAGTGTTTAGTGTTTGTTTAGGTTAAAATTGTGTTAGTTTATATGTTTAAGTGTTTTTATGGGTAGTATAAGTCTTTGAGCTTAAATGTTATGTTTTTAGGTACCTTGATGTGTTTGTTAGTGCTTCAGAGCTAACAAAGAAGAACGAAGAAGTTTTGAAGACTTTTAGGCCAAAACCACAGATAGAAATATGTAAGCCACTATGCCTCAGGCAAGGTTTGATCCTGGTCATGAGCGTGGCCCAAGATGCTGGCCAAAATTATGGCCTGTGTTGGGCAGAAGCGAAAATATGTGAAAACGTCAAGTTTTGAGGAACTTTTCGGACCGTTTCAACCTCGAAAGAACCTAGGGTTGCCAAGGTATTTAAACAACATGAAGAATATAGAGGAGGAGCTTTTGCATCAGCCACATACACCCAAAAAACCTTGAGAACTTTATTGAGAGATTGAGAAAGGAAACGAAGGAAGAGAGACACAGAAAAGAAGCCTACACGAAGTACTTCCCGGAACAGGAGGTTTCCCACCTATGTTGCCTCCATCAATCCATTCCACTCGTATTTTTTGATTTTATTTCAATTTTATTGATGTACATAATTAGGTTAGTCATTGAGAATAGGATTTGTCGAATGTTGATATTTTTCTAAACTTACCTTCGGGAATTTTGTCTTAGATATTAATGAAAGTTGATTTATAGCATTTTTATTGAGTTCTCTGTGAATCAATTTCTGCACTTAATAATTCGATAACAAACTGAGAGGGTGAATCGAGTAAAAATCATTAAATTGGACTAACGAGATTTAGGTAATTTAATAGATTAAGAATCAAACTAGTAAAATTATGTAACGAGAGATCATGCATAAGTTTTCCGTAGGTTATTGGACAAATTCATATCTAATTTAGGTTTTAGATAAATTGTGAATCGAGAGGTTGCAATTCTGTAATCTAATGGGTTTATAAATTAGGGTTAAAGACTATAACTCGAGAGAGAATAATCTACCCTAGGACTGTCTAGACCCGGTAATTTAATAATTTCATAATCAATTAGGTTTTCATTAAGGTCGGATTAAAATCCCCTTTCTATCAATTGGTAGTTCCTAGATTTATTCTTAATTTAGTTAAGCAATTTCTATCTTATTTATAATTTCAAATTTAATTCTTGAAATTGATTGCTTGATTGAATAATTTTCTGCCTTAGTTATTTATTTTGAATTATTGTGAATTTGAGTTAAGCCCTAGATTTTAGGATTAGAATATTCCTCCTTGTGGGATCAACACCTTAGATACTATACGAACGACCTGTGAGCTTGCAGTAATATTGAAGTTAAAAATATTAAAACTTTATCATATAGGAACCTGCGATCATATATCTAGGGCTAATAAAGGAAAATAATTACCTTTAAACTGGGTGATTAGGTGTAATAGATGGTTTCTAAAATATACTAGGGGTTTGAACCCTAGACCATTACACATGAGTAATAGCATTCGGAATTTATGAAATACATTTAATTCAAATACATATCATTAGCATACACACATGAATTATGATTTTGGTACACATTGCTAAAATAATATATGCATTTAATTGACATATTCCGAGGTATGAAAGATTTAAAATGAACATCGTGTGAATTGTGAATTGTTATGTCTTGAATTTTGGTTTGATTGGATTCCAATTAGTAATTTGAAATTAAATGTTATAAATTGGGAGATTGATGAATTGATGAATTAATATGTACATTTGGACTAGGAAAAATGCCAAGTGGCTAGACAAATTGACAAATGAAAACTTAGGATGACTAAACCCATAAATTGAGTGACATTTGGCATAGATAAATGAGTGAAAATGGACCAGTAATTAATTGAAAAATGGATCAATTATTGAGTGACATATGGACAAAATACTAGGTGACATATGGCAGCTTAAGGAGTGGATACATGGCTTACATGACAAGTGACAAATGCTATTGTCAAAGAGAGACACCTAGCACCTTATGAAGCAAGTTTCTACATAGATGGTTTGTTGTCTTCACTTTTTGTATCTGTACCAAAACTTGCATTAATCTCATCTCTCTGAATTTTGGTTTAGTCTTTGCTAAATTGCTACATCAAAGTTAGACTTTTATCCTTCACAAGATAGCCAAAAAAAACCAGCTGATTGTTGTCCTTTGTCCTTACCAAAAACTAACCTATTTTTATCTTAAAATTGTGATGATCTTACTTGCACGGAGAGCTAGGTTAACTTGATGTTTTAAGGTGGAATTTGAGCTTAACAAGTAAGTAGAAATCTTATCTTTATGGCATAGTTTAATAGAATGAGAATGATGATTGAATTAGAATGAAATGTATACGACGTTGATGATGAAGTGTGGTGGAATATGTTGAGTGAACTTAGATGTTTTTCTGCTTGTTCTTGATGAATTAAAACCTTGGGTTATAGGTTGTTCTATGGATGAATTGGATTGGGATTTGAAGTATAATGAAGGTGAATTTATGCTAAAGAAAAATGCTAATGGAGTGTTCTTGAAATGAGAAAGAACTAGGACTATATGCAT
>JAOTAY010063984.1:0-17146 GCA_025629805.1 Erythroxylum baracoense | reverse complement strand
ACTATCATCGAGATGCTTCCTGTATGACTTCTGATCACTATTAGAAACATCAATAACATAAGGATAGAGAAGTGGTTCTTCTAAGACTAAGCCTAGTTTCTCTGACTTGAGAACTATTCTCAGGTTCCTAAGCCCGTCTAGGAAGTCAGGTCTAGTCAACTTATTGGCTTCCATGAGTGAGCGTAGGTTCACACTAGTGGTCTTGGTATTGATTCTTGCAACCTAATGTCAAAGAGAGAAAAGGTGTTACATTGGACATCAATACATGTCAATTAAGACTTTACTAACACACATTATGGCTCCCACTATTACGAATCCATAACCCTCAATATGAAATTAAGAGAAATTTTATAGAAGTTGTCCTAGTGGGTTGACATCCAATATCTTTAGGAATGACCTTAGGTTTGCCCAAGAAGTAACCCTAGATCAATCGGTAGGTATCGGTCATACCAATTTCATTTATAATGCAACTATTAAATCTAATGCTATCAATTATAGATGTGTGCACACATATTGGGCTATCAACTCTTGATGCATGTACATCTCATATACGTTACCCAACTTTGCCTCTGTCCACGTTAACTTTAGGTTTGCCCAACAGCCATAACTTTAAAAGAACTTTGGTTGTCACCATATTAATGAAAGGTGTTAGTTTTAATATTCTAAGCGAGGTTAGGTCTCATCTAACTAGGGTGGTCTTGTATATATATATGTTACTATAACTATATGATATGATATGGACACCCCAATTATATTGGGCTTAAGTCCATAACCATCCATCATGCAAGCCCACTGAAACTCCTAACATGCATCCTCTAATGCATAAAATTAAATACATCAAAAATTTTTGTGACAAGTTATGGATCCTACATTTTGGAAGTTGATTCAACTCTTGAATCAAATTTCTTCCTAAGTGGTATCTTGGTTAAATTTAATCGTGCATGTCATTTTGACTTAGAATTTAATATTAATAAAATTAAATTAAACTCTTAATTCCATAAATTAATTCAAAATTAATTCACCTTAAAATTGATTATTTGATGTCAAAATTAAACATTTTAATTTTGTTTCACATGCCAATTTCTAGTCTTACTAGAAAATAATGCTCTACTTAAATTAATTCAAAAATAATTTCCAAGATTTCACAAAATTTTCAAAACATCAAATTGTCATTCCATGCATCTCCAAGTTGTTTCAAGTTCATCAAAAATTATCAAGATACTTAAACACCATTGAGATGCTAAAAATGACAATTTTGACATCTAAATTTTTTTTTGAAAATCTTAATTTGAGCAAAATCATTTTGGCATGCTTCATTCATCAAAATAATATATTTTTATCACATAAAAATAATTGTTAAGGTTCTATAATTGAAATATAAACATACAAAATTATCAAACAAAACAGATCGATCGATTTCTTTAAAACTGACAAGATCTGATTACTGTTTGAAAATTTATTAAAACTTTTAGAAACATTCCCTAAGCATAAACACATTCTAAATATGTTTACATAAAATTTCCATAATCAAATTCCATGAAAACCTGTTAAACCTCGTCAGTTTAGCCAACCAACATATGTACGGCAGAAAATAATTTTCCAATATATTGTTAGAAATTCAACAATAAATATTTCAATCACATTGAAATCAATTTTCAATCACTAAAACCATGTACTAACATTGCATGAGCAGATAAGTGAAAGAAAATAATGAAAAAAAAATTTCATAGTTTAATTTTAAATTTTCTAAGAACAGATCCACAACTGTCACAATCATGCAATCCTATTGCACATGTACTAGACACTACATCTAATAGACACAAGATGGCTCAGATACCACTGTTAGGTTTCGATTATGCATCACATATGAGAAACTATGCATCAGAAAATAAAACAAATCCCAAAAAATACAGAATCATATATGTGCCATTAGATGTAGTAAAAAAATGAACTTAAGTTATGTACCTTACTAACTCCTTCGTTCTTCTTTGTCTTCAACTCTTTGGGTTATTGTAAACTACAACGACCAAAGGAGGACATCTCTAATGATATCCATATGAAGACCGAAGCCTAAAACCTCTTAGGAAGAATGGTTAGAAAACACACAAAATGCTAGCTTTGATGTATGTTCTTACGAGAATAGTTTAAAGAATAAGTGTGTGTAAGATGAACTCTTCACATTTCTCACTAGTTTTCTTACAATACTATGCACAAAAATGAGTAAGTTTCTACCAAATTTTGGCCTCCTCTTATCCCCATCATGAATGGAAGAATAATGGGAATTAAATGGTCATGAATGCCACTTAATTTGGCTTAAGACATTTATTGGAAATATGGAAACTTTCTAGGCTGGTAGCCATGCAACACTTGCTTTTTTCATTCCTTTACAACATTTCTTATCACTATCATATTGCTTTACAATCACAAAACATTCTATCATATCTTGGATCACTATCCAAACCTATTTTACTCATTCTTCGCATTTCCAATGCGTGTGACCCATTAGGTTCTCAGTTTTATAAGCCACTTGAATTAACACTTAATTCAAGCAAGTCATGAGCAGTATCTAGCAACACATCATAAACTCTAATTGATCGAAAAGTCAGTGATTTGACTACGAACCCTTCCATAGACAATGTTCCCATGTAATTCATCCTTTCACCATCTATATACTACTTAGTTCAAAGCATGGTTAAAGTGTCAACTCCCATTAGAATGACTACGTCACATCTAGCCCAAGTGATGTTAGTTCTTATCCCTAAGGCTTATTACTCAATTGAATATGTCACTGAAGACTATCTTCATGACATTCCACTCTATCTAGAGATTCTTAAGTAATGGCCCCGATAAAAGGCCATGGATATCATCTCCTTCTATCAGCAGTGATGAATCTTTTATTGGCCACTTAATTACCTTTGAATACCTCAATCTGTACCCAATCACCACCCTATGAGCAACCTTTGAGAGACAACGAGGAATGGAGTCAAAGTACAGGATCAGTATCTAAGATATCTTTGAGCACCTCAAGTCTAAGGATATTTGCACCATTACTATAATGAGACTATCATTGACAATAGAATAGATTATCCATATGATTGTCTTATGACACGTCATCCAATGTACTTCCTACTCTTAAAAAGCATCCACATGTTAACTTTAAACAACTTATGCTTACAGCTTATAAGATCCATTACTCAATTCAATCAAGGAGTATAACATGTGCTAGTCTGTCCAGATTAATAATGTCCCATCTCATTAATACTGTGACTAGGGATAATTTAGATACTAGCATAACTACACATGACAGGAATCTCATTATCATGATCTCATTATGATTTCCTTTGTGCTATGTAATGTATCAAGGACTTCATTAATTTGATTTAAGATCATTATCAATTCATAAAGAACATGAACATCAAATTAACCAAAATGCTCTTTTATTATTTATAAAGATCTGTACAATAAGTGCTAAAGTAGTTTGACTTTAGAGCACTTCTTTAACAAAATATACATTCACACCATCAATACTCTTGAAAGTCATATTCTTATCAAATCTCTTATACTTTAGAAAGTGAAAATTCTTTTTGAGAGAGATCATTGAAGCTCATATCAAGCAAACTACATTTTCATCTGTTGAGAGCTTATAGAGGCTAGCTAAATAATACTAGTTTGGAAGGTTAGAGAACCTTGAACAATATGTAATTGTGAGCTTGAAGAGGGTAGATAAATTACTACTTGGGATTTTAGTGAAACGCTCAAGTTGGATACTTGGGGATTGGACATAGGCTTGGGTTATAAGCCGAACTAGTATAAATCGATCGTGTCATTCCTCTCTCTATTTAACTTTTAAATTTTCGTAATATACTATTTGTGTTTTCATTTTTGCAAAAGGCTCCTTCACTTTTATAATAGGGTCCTTTGTTTATCCACTTACAAGAGGTTCCTTTCAGTTTTAACAAGCGTCTTTTGTTTTAATTTGTTTTAACAAGATTTATTGTTTGATAGGCTCCTATTATTTGACACACACAATTAACCCCCCCTCTTGTGTGTGTTTGCTTTATCACAACTCTATGATAGCTAGTCATAGATTAAATAATTAAGAATAAAGAGAATAAATTCAACCAATAAACATTCAAATCATGCATCAATAATTTAAGAATCCTTTACAAGCTACATCTCTAACCCTAACTAAAATTTTTAACTTCTAAACATAATTAAACAAATTCTAAACATAAAGAGAAGAACAAATGAAAGAGTTAGAGAAGTTGTCACAATCTCCTCCAATCTTGCTCCAAAATCCTTCCATGATGCTAAGAAAGACTGAAACTACGTTAAAAATCATAAAGAGGTTATCATACACCTTCCAAAATTTCCCACAATTAAACCTAATAAGAGTACCTATAGCTAAGGTTACAAAATAGAGCCTTTGAATGCTTGAAATTATAATTTTTTTGCATCCTCAAAATATATGCTATGAGAACCAGCCCCAAAGTAACTTCGACACCTACATCAATTTTGTTATGGAACTTTTATGGTCTCAAGTTAGTGTATAATCAAAGCTTTACACCAAGTTGTAATTGACACAATTTATTAAGTAAATTTTTTCATAAAAGAATGATTAGTCAGGAAACAATCACATATACCACTTCAGTGCTAATTTTGTACTATTTATCAACCTCTTGAACCTTGTGAGAGACATGTGCCTATCTCGTTATTGTGTCTAATTCCTATTAAGTCTTCTCCACCAAATTCTCCAAAATTTTAAATATATTTGAGCTTAAATCATCTTTGATGTCTTTTACAAAGTTTTTTTCCCTTCAATTAGCTTCTTAATAACTCCAGTATCAACTCAATCGAACAACTATGGAGAAATTCTCACTCAAATATGAGAATTCTCCTTCAATTTATTTCCTTAAAAAATGAATTAAACATAGGAAAACATCAAATAATCAACATAAAACATCTTACAAAGATAAAAAAATTAATCCATGATAATGTGTAAAATATAAAATTATCTATCTATAAGAGAATTTAGATTCAATTTTAATTTCAATTAAAAATAGTTCACAAAAAATCCCATTTTATAAATCAAAACAAATAAATCCACATAAGATTAAATAATAGGTTTTTCCTTATCTAAATATAGAAAATATTTAGCCATTAATCATGTTCAAAAAGAAAAACCAATAAAAATATCAAAGAGATCAAAATAGAAACTATTTTAAATGATCTATTGAGATGACTTTAAATATAGATTTTTATAAAATTAATCTCCCTAAGGTTTGTGAGCCTCCCGATAGCTAACCTTAACATTTAAAGCAAAAAGATATATAAAGTGTGTAAAGTTTCCAAAATTCTAGCATAAATTAGGTTAATATGCTTTGAAAATGATTAAAAAACTTTATGCATAATTGGGGCCACGAATATAACCTAAGCTGTGGATCTTCCTCTTTCATCTAGGAAAGCATCGGGTTCTTGGCATACCTATGCCTCATACTATAGATCCTCCTATATCTCTTATGGCTTCATATAGTTTTCCATTGTGGCTCAGACCATGTTACTCCACATATTATTTTCGATGTTATAAGGTCTCTCATAAGGTTATGTCTCTTCTGACACTTGATTTGTATTGTGCATGGGTTGACATATGTATATATATCAAACCATTTTCCTACACGTATTCTAATTTTCTCCATTTCTTTTGCTTAAAATGGTCTCCAATTCTTGAAAAATGTTTCCCAATTCAAACATGCATAATCATTTGAAAATATATCAAAAATTAAATAAAACAAATTAAGTAACACATCTTTATAGTTAAGCTTTTTCTTGTCCTTAAAAATTCTACTTTAATCACTCTTAACTTAAATAGGTAGTAATTCTAGACAAACTTAACATATCAATTGAAATAATAAAAATATCCATCATCCACTTAATTGCATTATTGATCAATTAATTAGGCATCTAGAAATTTGTGCTAAATCGTAAATTAATGTATTCAGGTATATCAACTTAATATATAAAGTAAACATAAATATACAGGAAGCCTTCATCTTCAAACATTTTAAAAAATGAATTAAAAATAAAATATAACACTTATTTTTAAAATTATGAAAGAGAATTAGAGGCTTGTTTGAAAAGTTGCTTGACCTTTTGACTTGAGAGTAAATGCCTGATCGTGAATACCCATGTTTATCTAGTTATGTTTGATTCAAATAGCTACTAGCTCTACTCTTAACTTGATCCTTTTTACTTCTAAGTTAGTGGAGTGAATTTATTTATGCTTACTTTGTTCACATTTTTTTCATGGATTCTTTTCTTTCTAATTATTCTTTTGAACTTTTGATGTTTATTTTATTTTCTATATTTAGGAATTAAGTTGGTTTAGGTTGTTCCCATTTCTCTTGTTGCTACTACCAGAATCTCTTTTGCTTTCTTTTCCTTAGGAATGGGACGATCCTATTTGGTCAAATACATTAGTGCTAGGTTCTAACTTAAGTTAGGATAATACTATGATTCGATCTTTTATTTAATGCAATTTAATTAATTGACTTATCGGGATTCAATTATGTGTTTATATTCTTGAATTATTATGTTTGGGATATTAGTTCAATGTCTAATTGTATATGATTGACATTAAGAAATCCTCTTATATAAATAGATCTACTAAAATTGGAATGAGATGCATGCAAACTTAGAGATAGGTCGACATAAATCCTCTAGATTAGGGTCAAACTTAGTAGAAAAATTCATGAATCAAAGTAATGTGATCTTAATGGTTTTAAATAGAAAGAGGTTTCAGTTAATCAACTGTGGATTAGTTAGTCTTAACAAATATATTAACATAATATAGGAGTTTCCATGGTCCAATAATCGATAATTGAATTGCATGATAAAGGATTAACACTTAAAATATCTCAGGAGATTTATTACTTGGATGCTAGTTATTTGATATTGAATTAATCTTTATGTTAAATTTATCTTGATTCATTATTATGTTGAGTTTTATTTTAATTTAGTTTTAAATTAAATCATGTTCTTGATCGATAGTTAGATAAACAAAAAGAGGCTATTATTAGTACTTGTAATCTTAAGGGATCAACCTATACTTATTGGTGCTAGCTATAGCTATACTGTGCACTTGCTGTTTATAATAATTTCAATTATAATCAATCAATAGGAAAACCTTAATTTTATTAATCTAGCCATTATTACTTGTTTTATTTCTTTTTTACTTTTTATAATTTGTTTACTTATTTTATTGATTCCTTTAGTTTTATTATTTCTACAGGTCTTGGGATTAGTTTATAACCTGAGGGAATCCATCACATCTAGTTAGCAAAGATCTAAAGAATGAAAGGACAACTCATAGAAACCTTTGCAGAACCTTACTTAGAGAGTTTGAGTTAGATCAAAAAACATATAGAGGACTTAGAGGGTTAAATTGATTTCGAAGAATCTGTAACTATAGTAAACCAATCGAGGACTATGTTTGATTACACAAGATAGGACTTGATGAGAATGGAATCCATCATTATTAGACTGACTATTAATGCTAATATTTTTTAGATTAAATTGAGTATTATTTATATAGTGCAACATTTTGTCTAGTTTGATGGGCTATAAGATGAGGACCCCAACGCACATATCTCTAACTTTATAGAGATTTGTAATACTTTTAAGATCAATGGTCCTACTAACAATGCAATTGATAGATGGATAATTGAACATTTTTATCCCATGTTTAATGTATTTTTGCTTGATATTTGATATTTTGGTATATATTTGGTACTTAATTCATTTCGTACATCTACCTATCCACTTCTCCTAGGCCATTCATCGAATAAAATCCTAGAATTTGATATGAAAGACGCTTGTTGGAGGTAATTGAGAAGAGCAAATGTTAGGAGGCAATTCCAAATGTGGAGATCATTCTTAAGGGGCAATTTTGGTTCAGAGAAGCAAAGAATACGAAGACATCGAAAGATCCATGAGAATACAACATCAGACCTTTACATCACAAGAATACTCAATGGAAGACAACCAGGGAGATCTAGAATTATGATCCCATTGTTTTTAATTCGTTTTTCTTTCTATTTTTGTTTGATTTCATATTCGATAATGTGTAACTAAATGTATTGTTAATGTTTAGGTTAGTGAACCCTATGTTGATAATTTAATATGTTTTAATTCTTTTATTAATGTAACTGGGTTGATTGATATATTGCGATTTGATTACGTGTTTATATATGTTCTAATAAACTCGAGAATATTATATCATAATTTGATTTCATACGTAGAGATTGAGAAATCCTAGGTTGAATAGATCTACTATAATTTGAAGGAGTTTATTGTAACCCTAGAGATAGGATGACATAAATAATCCATATTAGGAACTTAATAAATGGACTCATAAATTGGTAACACAATCTTATAAACTTTAACCTTATTAATTTGATTAGAAACCTTAGGATTAGTTATTAGTAGACTCAAGGTCAGCTATTAGCATACTATAAGAGCCTCCATAGTCCAACATATCAACAAAATAATTGTATAATAAAAGATCAATTCGTTAAGGTTTTAGGGGGATTCGAAACCTAGATACTAATTTTCTGACATCGATAACTTTCTAAGTGAATTCTTAATTCTCTATTAAATATTGTTGCCTATTTTATTTTACATGCTTTATTTTTTATTTTCTTTATTAAAATACAAAATCAATTTGTAGACTAGATAATAGGAAAAAGGTAATTACTAGTAATCACTGTCTTTGCGGGATCGACTCGTACTTGTCAGTACTAGCTACAGCTACAACGTGCATTTGCGATTATCACAGTATTGACTAACTCCAAAAAAGTCAATCAACAATCATATTAAGATTATTCCTATTTTCATTGAGGGGCAAAGCAAAGCAATGGTTAAACTCTCTGCCTTTGTCATCCCTTATCATTTAGGACGAAGTGGCAGAGAAGTTCTTCTTAAAGTACTTCATGCTAGCCAAGACTGGTAAATTGAGGAACGGCATCTCCTCCTATGCCTAGGTTGATGTAGAGATGTTATATAACACATGGTAAAGATTCAAGGAGAAGGTGAGGAAGTGCTCGCATTATGGTCTACCATTGTAGACAAATACAAACCTTCTATAGTAGGCTTAATCAAATGTTGAGGCAAATGATTGATACGATAGTTAGGGGGTAGTCTGAATAATAAAATGCCAAAAGTAGCTCAAGATCTTATCAAAGACATGACTATAAAAAAAATCAATAGTGCTCTTCTTGAGCAAGACTTAGAAAGCCAGCAGGAGTATATAATGTTGAAGCAATTATGACATTGGCAAACTAGGTTATGCAGTGTGATGTATATGGGAAAACTAATAGGAAGATTGATGGAATAACTACAAATCCTAAATTATTCCAAATTATACAATATGATGTGTATGGGCTAGGACATTGAAGTCAATATTATCAAGCACTACAACTTGAACATGTGGATTACATGGGCAATGCTCTTAGACCTTAAAATAATCTATATAGCAACACATACAATCCGAGATAGAGGAATCACCTAAAATTTTTTTGAGGCAACTAAAGGCAGGTAAGGAACAACACTTGAGATGTGCTAATTGACTATACATTTATTCCATAACACTTAATGATTAATGATATGAAAATGCTTAAGATACTCACTTTAGTTCATGTATGGTTTTAGGTACAATACGGAAGAGAAAGAGTTAAAGTGATTCAAAAGCATAACATTTGAGCCATTTCCCAAAGGTTCACAATCAATTATCTTCATGGAGTAAGAATGAGATGGATTAAAGTAAGAGAAGACAAGAAAATTGTTGAGGCAAGTTTTATTTTATTAAAAACCTTCAATATACTGCAAGCTCACAGGCTATGAATGTAGTATATGAGTTGTCGATCCCTTGAGGAGTTGTCATACTAATCTAATTCTAAGTTATCTAAGGCTTAAAGAATTACTAAAATGAAAATAAAAACAAATAGAAAAGTAACATAAAGATGATTAACAGAAAATTAATTTGTAGAATTAACCCAAACGAAATTAAATATTGTGCACCCCCAAATTCATAATGGGAAATCACACAAGAAAAATTACCAAATTATGAGAAAGGGATTTATCCTATCATCAATGCTAATCTAATCACTTCTGTGTTAAATTAGCGTCGGTTTTAGACTATCGAAAGGTGAATTACTCTCTCTCTCGAGTTATAATCACTAAGCCCTAATTGATAAACCCTAATTAAGTAATGTTACCAAACATGTAATCTTTTAATTAACAATCAGCCCATAACCTAATCAGATTTTAAGCATTATATTAAACAATCAGGTCCTCATATGAGATCTCTCTCCATATAATTACCGATTTGATTATTTGCGTGATTTATTAGGTCAATTAACTCTTATTAACTAACCCAATCATTTTGTATTAGGTTCACTCTCTCAATTTATTACCGAAGCATAAAGTTACAACAAATAATCATGACACCTAAATGAATTAACACAAAAATAATTAGATTAACAATGAATCAAGTTTAAATCCCTAAAGAAAAGTTAGAACATCATCATCAATCTCAAATCCATCTACATCATCATATCCATCTTACACATTCAAGGAAAAGAAATAATAAGAAGAAAAGAAAATGTCACTTGGACAGGATCGTGATGGCTCGGCAAAGCAACAGTAGCAGAAGCCCGCTCCTCTCTCCTCTTCTTCCTCTTTTCTCCCTTTTTCTTCTTCTTGGATTTTTCCCAAAGTGGAAAAAGTTAGAGCTCCCCCTAGGGTTTTCATTATTTTCTTTATATATCTTTTCTATTTAGGGAAAACGTTAGGGTTTACCCAGGTCTAAGAGTCTGAAATATTCCTTAAAAGGTGGCATTTTAGAAGTCAGTCTACGTCTGTTGTCGTGCAGGACACGATTGTGGCACATAATTTTTGCTCTTTGTCACGATCGTGTCAGACCACTAGGCTTCTATCATCGTCGCCCTGGGCCTTGCTCTGGTTTTTCTCCGAATTCTCTCCATTCCTCGATATTTGATCTAGAACATTAACAAACACATCAAGCACATCAAATAAACAAAATTTAAGGTCAATAGCATGCTTTAACCTATAAAATACTTAAAACACAAATATCTAAATAAATAACATAATCCTAACCTAAACATGCACTAATCTTCAATTTAACAGCCAAACATATATTAAACTACCCATTAAAATATTATGCAACCTATAACTATTAACATCCCTACATTTAAACTTTTGCTTATCTTCAAGTGAAAACAAAACAAGCAAAACACAGAACACACCTAACCAACAAAACACACATATACAACAATAGTATAATGGCATTGAACTTCACGAAACAAATTTAACTAAAAACATGATCCTTCAACTTATTCTAACTTATTAACTTGTGAAATCTGTCTAAGGGTTTCGAACTAAATATACATACCCATAAAAACTTAATGTTGCATTCATTCACCCCCATCACTTGTATACACGCATTGATATTTATTCGGTCAATTAAAATTGTAATTATGCCTAATTAACTTTTCATGAAAATTTAATCTATTTATAAAGATCAGTAGGATTTATCAAACAACACATTATTTTTGTTAATTTTCATTAACATGAACCTAACCTTTTGACGTGAAGAGAAACATTTGTAATGAATGACCCCAGTTATTTAACTAGGCCATGTTTTTATTAAGCGGCTTGGTTGGAATGTCATTATAGCCTTTTGATGCGAAGGCAAACATTTATAATGAATGTCCTCCAGTTACTCAGCTACATCACATTCTCAACTGGCTACTAGCTGTATTCATAACCCGATTTGTTTTTAAAAAAAGGCCAACAAAATAGTTGTTTTTTGAAAGATTTACACACTTTTTTTTGCCTACCTCATTTCTTGAGCTAATCATTCTCATGAAAAAATACTAATGATGCTATTTATATGATTAGCTTAAAATTATAAATAAAGGTGGTAAATTTCTAAAGTGTACGAACTAATATCATATCCTAATTAACGTACATATTTAACCTAAGTAATCTAGAACACTAATTTCACAAGCTAAAAAATCTTAGCAATGTAAAAGACTATGTTCAAAGCTAAATTGATTACGTTAAGTTCTAGCCATTGACACATTCACACGAGTCACATCATGTAAGCCTAAACAAAACTAACATATAATATGCAAAATTCACACTCAAAATAAAACATATAATGCACACAACACAACCCTCCCCACACTTGGACAGCACATTGTCCTCAATGTGAGAAGAACAACTAACACATAAGCTGGGAATAAAACAAAATGACAAGAAAAACATAAAAATAAAATAAAATAAAAAGACAAGGGTTAGAGCATAAGAACCCATCATGGCGATTGAGTTAGTGATGGCATTGGAGTCTAAAACTAACTAGGCTCGACGCCCAAAATGTTGCCCTATCTTATAATTGATTCAGAAAGAATAAGAGAATTAGAAATCCAAACCATTCAAATTCATTAAAAACTTATTTTTAGAATGTAAAACAAATCTAACTACGCAACAATTTTAATCTAACTACCAAACGTGCTAAGTTATGGTCATTAGCTTGACCTTGTATCCTTTAAAACTCAACCGAGATCAATTATGAGTAGGATGCTTCCACCTATGTTGCTCAATTTCAACTTCGTAGCTTGTACATAAGCTACATGTTAGAATATAATGAAAAGGAAATAAACAATTGAATCGAAGAATCCAAGTATTTGTAATGCCCTTTTCAAAATCAAACTGTCAACATAATCGAGGATGATGAAATCCCACGAATCTTTAATGGAATCTAATAGTTTGTCCTATAAGAAGGTAAAATGCTCTCTTTCTTCCTCAATCACCTTCATCTCCTCTTCTGCTTTCAGTTTATGAATAGTGACTTTCATATCTGCTTCAAGCTCTATGTCTGTTGTTATCTATTATTATTCTTCTTGCTCTTTTAAATATTTGACAACATCAATTTTCCTGAATGAGTGACCCTCCTTCTTCTTCTTTTGGTCTTTTACAAGGTAGGATTCAGCTTATTTTTCTGATAGTGCTTTTAGCTCTTTCCTACTCCTAAGTGTAATAACCTTACACTACTCTCTTGGATGTACTTCAATGTTGCTCAGATAGTTGTTTACACTTCTCTTACAAATTTCATGGGAAAGCTGTCTCATTTGAAGCTCTAGGTTGTGAATAGAGTAGGCATGGTCTTTTGTTGCTCATTTAAACTTCTCTTCCAGTCTCTTCTGGGCCTCTTCCATGTTCATGAGCTTATCCATGATCTTGTCTAATTAATCTCATGAACTAGACTCATCTTACTAAAATCCTAATAGGTTTTAATGTCCCATGTGAGTTTTTATATTGTTAGACCAACAGAAATATGGATAGCTCTGCCAACCCGGATTGTACGTGTTAAAATAAGGATGATGACTTCCCTAACCAAATTTTGGCTCATTGAAGTCCACAAAGGTCCTTTGCTCCCTATAATGTGTTTCCTCCATCATCGTTCTTTCTATCTCTTCTTGACATTTAGCTTTTGCGGATTCCTCATTGTTGCCTGGTGATTTCCAAATTGATGTATCTTTTACTTTGCACCTAAACTTCCTTCTCTTCTTTCTTTCCGTTTTTCTTTTTTAATTAATTTATTATGATTGGACACTACAATCATAAGAGATGGTGAAAATTCCTTATACTAAAAGAATTTAACCAATCCTACTAACTCCTCGCCAACGGTGCCAAAAACTGATTGAGGTAAGTTTTAATCTATTTAAAACCCACACAGGTCGTGGGTGTAGTATGTGAGGTGTCAATCCCTAGAGGAGTTGTCAAAAAAATCTAATTCTAAATTATCTAAGGTCTAAAGAATTATTAAAATGAAAATAAAAATGAGCAGAAAAGTAAATACGTGAAGATGATTGACTAAATATTAATTTGTAGAATTAACACAAACGAAATAGAATATTGAGAATCGCTAAATTCACAATGGGAAATCGCACAAGTAAAATTATCAAATTGTGAGAAAGGGATTTATCCTATTATTAATGCTAACCTAATCACTTTTGTGTTAATGTGGTGTCAGCTCTAGACTATCGAAGGGTGGATTACTCTCTCTCGAGTTATAATCACTAAGCCCTAATTAATAAACCCTAATTAAGTCACATTATCGAACATGTAATCTTTCGATTAGCAATCAACCCATAACCTAATCAGATTTTAAGCATTCTATTAAACAACCGAGTCTTTACACGAGATCTCTCTTCGTATAATTACTAATTTGATTATTTGTGTGATCTATTAAGTCAATTAACTCTCATTAACCAACCTAATCATTTTGCTTTCGGTTCACTCTCTCAATTTATTACCGAAACATGAAGTTACAATAATAATCACAACACCTAAATGAATTAACATAAAAGCAACTCTATTAACATTGAATCAAGTTTAAATCCCTAAAGAAAAGTTAGAATATCATCATCAATCCCAAATCCATCAATATAATCATATCCATCTTACACATTCAAGGAAAGGAAATAATAAGGTGAAAAGAAAATGTCACTTGGACAGGATCATGATCGCTTAGGAAAGCAGCAGTAACAGAAGCCCGCTCCTCTCTCCTCTCTCCTCTTCTTCCTCTTTTCTCCCTTTTTCTTCTTTCTTCTTTCTTCTTGGAGTTTTCCCAAAGTGGCAAAAGTTAGAGCTCCCCCTAGGGTTTTCATTCTTTTCTTTATATATCTTTTCCATTTAAGGCAAACATTAGGGTTTACCTGAGCCTAAAAGTCTAAAATATCACTAAAAAAGTCATGTTTTAGAAACCAGTCTGCGTCTGTTATCATATAGGCCACGATTGTGGCACTCAATTTTTTCTCTCTATCATGATCGTAACAGATCACTAGGCTTCTGTCACGATTATAGCCTTGGGCCTTGCTTCAGATTTCCTTCGAATTCTCTCCGTTTTTCGATATTTGATCTAAAACACTAACAAACACATTAAAGCACCTCAAATACACAAAATTTAAGCTCAATAGCTTGCTCTAACCCTTATAACACTTAAAACACAAATATCTAACTAAATAACTTAATCATAACCTAAACATGCACTAATCCTTCGTTTTAACAACTAAACACAAGCAAAACTATTCACTAAAATATTATGTAACGTACAACTATTAAAAATGCATGAATATGATGATTATATGTCGAAAACATTAAAAGAAGATTGCATGAGCTTACATGGGCTTAAGATACCTCTCACGCCCATAAGTGAGACACTTCTCACACTCGTGATACACTACCACCTCACCCAGAAAACCCAAACTTTTTAATATAAAAGGGATGTCATGTGACGGTAGACAAGATGTTTTCAGTTGGGTTTCGAGAGAGTGGTCTACAATTTTAGCAGAAAGAAAGGCAATTTTGGTCTACTTTCCAAGATTTGGAGAGCCAACAAAACTCAGGTACTTCTATAGAAGAATTGATTAATATTATGAATACTAGTACTTTGTAATTTCAACAGGGTGTATAACAATTTTAGCAGGGTGTACAGTAGGATTTTTAGCATTTCTAGTAGGAAATGATGCAATTCCACGAAGATGCAACACTTAGACTCCAGAACTTAGCAAGCCAAATGGTTTAGATGACTAAAACTCTTAACCTTTTAGAATCACAAAGTGAAGAGGAGCAGCCATATTAACCCGAGGTATACCCAGTGGACATTAGTGAAGAAACCTTACAAAGTGAGAAGGATCTTGAGCATCTTGAGATAACTACTCAAGGAATTGCTTGTAAAGGAGACGTTGAGGAGGATCTCAAAGAAGAAAATGAAATATCATTTAGCTTAAAGGTAAACACTTAGTTTGTTATTATTGTTAACACTAATCCTTTAACTTTACCTAGCATATTAGAGAAATTGATCGAAGAAGAAAAAGGTGAAGAAACATTCAAGATCTATCCAGAGTGCGGGGACTCAATAGAGATTAAGAGTTGGAGGATAGGGAAGATACTGAATATGAATGATCATCAATTGAGACCCTATCCTAAATAACCTCATGTGGAGAAACCTCAAACTATGACACCCGAGGATCATAATTTTATCACATAAAGAGAAAAAGGAGTTGAGCCAGTGACACTAAACAAAGGCTCCTCTTAGGAGGCAACCCAAGGGAAGTTAGTTTTTTTTCCTTTACATTTTTGCATTTTTTTTCTTATATGAATGTGTGTTTTTAAGTTTGTTTGTTCTTACTTGTTTTTAAGTTTTCAACAAAATGAGAAAGAGAATAAAACAAAAAAACAAATAGTTTCTCTTTTTTCTCTTGATTCTAGCATTATATAGTCATAATTAGCACATGAATTGATGACCGATGCATCGTAACGCTAGTCAAAATAAAAAAATTAGACTACTACTGTAGTAGTGGTGAGTCTAGTTTGATCCCACAAGGAGTGTTCGATTAGCTTATGAAATAAAATTAATCAGTGTTTAGGCAAAATAGGGTGTTCAGATTTTGGAATAAGAAAATAAAATGAATCTAACTAATGAAAACAAATTAAAGAAAATATACGAAAACATGGTAAAATTGGGGAATTCGGTAGGGATTTGGTTCTTTGGTTCAATCTCGGCCTGTACCCTAATTAAGCATATTTTATTGATTTGTTGTTCTCAAACCTCTCCTAGAAACTGTTAATCGTGGGTTAATAATTAACCCAAGTTTTCCCTTCGGTTTTGTTTAATCAAGATATGATCGTTGATTAAACCTAACCACCAAATAACCTAGGATATGATCTTTAGGTTTAATTAGGCAGTAGTATTAAGAATTAGGAAAATCGATTAATTAAGGTAACAACCACATATGATGTGTCATTTAAACTAAGTCATGTCGTCCCTAATGATTACGAATCATTAGTGACTACATATGAATTTTAACATAACAATTACGGATTATATCGAAATTTTAGCAATGGGTATGTAATCAAACGATTTAATGAATACATTAAAATCATCCTTTCATAATCCCAATGGGTTCATACACAAATAACCAAAAAATAACGAAAATCTGATTATCCATACACAAAACCCAAATCAATTAACATAGGATAACACAATCAATTTCTAATGAGA
>JAOTAY010063925.1:0-18025 GCA_025629805.1 Erythroxylum baracoense | reverse complement strand
ACGGTACGAAAAGGTTCGTCGGTGAATTTAGCTACGGCCTAATCACCGACGGTTTCTGCCGTCGGTTTATTCCGTCGATAATGTTATTTACCGACGGGATATTGGTTTGTTCCGTCGGTAATGGCCGTATGTAATTCACTATTTTCTTGTAGTGCGTCTCAAAACTGCTACAAAACTTAACTGTTTTCAATTTGCCTCCATTTATATCCTCTCATAGTAAAATTTTAGGTTTCTCAGATATATATGGTCATTTACACGAGTGCGCAAGAGATCATGTCTAATAAAAAATACTTGAATTCATGATTTCACACGGGCATAGCGACTTACATAGGCAACATACATAGCCATGTATCTCAAGATAGGATACACGATTATGATACTCCACACAACTAGAAAACAATTTCTTCAATCTTCATACATTTATAAAGACTTACACCGTCTCTGTACACGAGCATGTAGGACCTTAGTTGCATCAAATCTTCATCCCATGTTATGATTTTATCCGAATTCTTCTTTTTTATGTTTATGAAGGCAATTATGACCTATAACTGCACTTGGAGCAAATTAAGTACCGAATATATAGCAAAACTATAAAATATCAAGCAAAAATACATAAAATATGGGTCTATAATTATGGTGAAATATGAATTTATCAAATAACCTCACACTTAAGCTTTTGCTTGTCCTCAAGCAAATCATAATCTAATTATCAACTTTACAATATCCATCCTTTATTAATTTCAACTTGTTCATTCATACTCTATATCATTATATCATATTAATCAAATTAACATAAAATTAGAATTAAGTTATCCTAAAATTAAATTCACAAGTCAATATCACTAGTATTCAAATTAATAATATTTTCAAAATAAAAAGCATTAATTTTTGTACCCTTACCAAGGTTTTAGTCAAGTCACTCAAGTGATTAGGGTGAAAGGTATCAAAATCTCAAATTAATGCATAGTAGAGCTCTTACCATAAGTTTACTGTATTATCACATCTCTACCACTTGTATGTAAACTGGAAATAAAAATTGAAAGGTCTTTATAAGGTTGTAATGGAGCTTAGGTTAGGAATGATTGGGATAATATAAAGATGATAAATTTTGAAGGAAATTTACTAAAAAAAACATTACACGAAGCTTGTTGATAAGCTATAGGTCCCTTCATTATAAATTCATTGGTACTACACATTTTTTCGTCTTTTTCTATGCTAGAAATATTTTTTATTGATATTTTCGAATGTTCATCATGTACCACAATAAAGAAATGTTAGACCTTTCAAATTTTCAAATTTTAAGCATCAAGTAATGTAAATAACCTTCATAGTTCAAAATAATTAAAAAAAAAGGCTTCTAAGAAAAATAGGATAAAGATTAATAATATGGTTATAATCAATGAAAAAGGCTACGAATCAATTTTGGTTATTCTTAAATGATAAAATATGTTAAGGTAATTATCAAAGAAATAGGTTTACATAAGTGTTGAATCTAAATGCTTTCATAGCTTCAATGCTTTTAATTTAACAATTCTTGATCTCAATATGTATAATAAAAGCAAGTTTTAGAATTGTTCATCTATGCATGATAACACACATGAAAGAATTAAAAGAGTTTAAAAATTTATGAATATTTTTGCTAAGATTCAAAAACTCATGAAAAAGATGGTCATATGTGTGTAAATGATATGCAATTTTCATTCAAATTGACTATTTCAATTATTACTAATAATATGAATTGCAAAGACAATTTTATTTTATCATCCTTTTTACATACTAATTGAATCAAATAATTAATAATGAAATAAAGTATTTATGGACATATTTCAATTAATTCAGGGTATCTGTTAATAAATTTAATAACTAAGGCTATAATAAACTTGAAAACATCAATCCCCTTCCCCACACTTAAAATTGTATGTTGTCCTTAATGTACAAAATATATCATAAGTGAGAAAGTGGAGTTTGGTACTTCCCTAAGTAATATGCTTTTCTAATTTAGATTTTCATGATTTTTTGGACTATCCATCCAAAATGATAAACTAACATCCTTGCAAAATATAAAGAAAAAGGGACAAAAAAGAATAATAAAAAACACAAATAATTAAGAAATATGGAATAATATTAACATTAATATTTAGACAAAAAGAATGAAAAAAGAAAACTATACAATTAAAGATAAAAGAAAAGATAAAAAATTTAAGCATCTCCCACTTTAAGTGACTCAATCCTATTTGGCAATGTGGAGTCCATCAGTTGATGATCTTGAGAAGGTGGAGGAGCTATTGAGGAAGTAACTTCGCCAAATGGTGGAGGCTGAAAATCAATGCCTTGATGACTTAACATTTGTAGCAATAACTCTCCCATCCCTCCAATAGTGGTCTTGAGTCTTCCTATTAGCTCAACCGAGGTCTCGAGTAGCCAAAAGTTGTGTCAGCCATCTTTCCAGCTAAGCTATCTTCAGTTGGTCTGGATGTGGTGTCCTTGCCGTAGTTGCTCTTAAACTATCATCCTCAAGTATTGTTTCTCCCGTCTCAAATAACGATGACTATGGTTGTGGTGGTGTTGTGTCTAGTTTCCATTGCTTTTAATTGCCTTCATATCTTGATTTTGGTTACAAATTCTTGTGAGTTAATCCAAATGTGAGATAAATTGAATGAAAATGGTGTGAATATTGCATACATGTTGATTGGATTAATTTATGAACTTTGTATGAAAAACTAAAGTTCACGTCACTTTGCATGAGAGAAAAAAAAACATTATTGATGTCACCACCTGCACTGTGGTGACTCTTTAGTCACCACCGTGCATAAGATGGTGACTATGGTGACACTTTTGTCACCACCGTGCATAGGTGGTGACTAATTGTCATCATCGTCATGGTGGTAACTAATTGATGTCTTTAGTCACCACTGTGCAAGCTTATGCACGGGGGTGTCTAGCCCTCATGGGGGTGACAAACATAGTCTCCCCTATGTAAATTCTCATTCACTCTATCTGTTTTATTACATGGCAGCTGTATTTTAAAGAGAATCAAAACCTAAACCTAGACAAGGCTACAAATAAAAAGGAGAGGAGGGTGACGACATCTATTATTCACTCTTCAATCCACATCACAGACACACTCATTCGGTTGGGACAAAAGGAGAGATAGATAGGGAGGCAGAGAAATATAGCTTCGGTGAAGAGAAGAAAGAAGAGAAACAGAGGAGAAAGTGAGAAAAATAGTAGAAAAAGTGAACTTAAACCAGAGGCAGAAGGCAAGAACCAACGACAGAGAGGTGGAGTTTGATTGGAGATCCACCGCTAGCTTCATCATTCGAGAGGCCATTCTTCTGTTTATTCCTTTTCATCTCTACTGTTGTGTTGCGAAACATTTCTGTTGAACTCATATGTTGAACTCTTTTATATTTTATCTGCTGAACTTATTTTCTTTTTTAAACATTGATAGTCCAATCAATATTGATTGTTTTATTTCTTTAATACTTTTGTTATTGTTATACATAGGACTGAAGTGTATAGAGATAATGAATTGTGTTTATACTATAATGGACTTATCACTTTTCTGGAGGATTAATGTCGTTATTTTAGTCAAACATGCATGATTGAGGGAATGTGTTGTTGTCTTATGTTTACTATAGTTTCTTAACTGAATGGATGTAATAGCAGGATCAAACTTTGCATCATTTTAGTATTAAACAAAGGACCGAAGGGAGAAGTTTAATGTGGAATTAGAAACTATAGACACTTAGGTTAAGAATTAGAAATATATTAACTTAAGTGGTAATTAGTACTTGAGTTTCCATAATTAATTCAGATAATAACTTGTCAAATGTTAAAGCTAGATTTATTCTATTATTTGAGTTGATCTTAGGGCCAAACTATTAATTTTTGTAAGACAACTATCCAACCATTGCCCCTCAAACATGCATAAGAGATTAAATTAGTGAAATTAATTTTTGATAGTTTTCCACTTCGATTTCTACTCGTTTTTACTTCCAGTCGACTTAGTTTACTTTTTAGTTCAATTGTGAGATCTTTTTTGAAGTCTTTTACTCAATAATTTGAGATAGAGTGTTTAGCATTGCATTGCATTTATTTTTTTCAAATTTAATTATAGTTAACCAATTTCACCTCCGTGGGAGACAACCCTAGGTAAGCACTACAACTATCTCGTATACTTTTAAGTAGGATAACCTCGGTCCTTTTAAAATTTTTTGGACATAACAAAGTTTTTGCGCCATTGTCAGGAAGGTGTTTAGTATTTTGAACTTGAATTAATTTTGATTGTTTTTCTTTGCTAAAGTGATTTTGATTGTTTCAATGATCGTTTTGTCTATTTAAGCATACATTATTGTCTTGTTATTTCATTGAGTTGTTTTAGTAATTTTCTTATTAATTCACTGTTGTTTTTATTTGGTTTATGTGAACAATAAGGTCTAAGGAAGGTGAACTTGCTCCCTTTGTTGACAACGTACATATGATAAGAGGACCTCTAATAGATGTTGAAGACAATCTCAAGGGACCAAACCATAAGATCAAGAGATGGGTGAAAGATAGTCAGTGATGAAGTAGTACACCAGACCTATAATTGGTACGCCACTTCGTGCATACGATTGGGGAAGGTAGCTACGAACTATGAATTATAGAGTATCCACTACAACATGCTGCCATTATTCTATGGGGTTCCCAATGAAGACACTTTAAAATTCATTGTAGAATTATATACCACTCTACAGACATTCCTGTTGGATGGGTTAGATGAAGATCAACTCAAGATGAGGTGCTTCCCATACATATTGAAGGATCGGACCAAGGTATGGTTGATGACCCTTCCACCCGGTTCATTGACTACGTGGGAAGAGGTGTACAATAAGTTCATGGGACAGTTCTATTCCCACCAAAAGACTTCTTCGTTGCAGAAAAAGATAGCTACCTTCACTCAGATGGAGGGAGAGTGATAGGTGTAAATTGCATCATATTTTAGGTCTTAGCTTGATATGTGTTTAGCTATTAATTCAATCATTTACTATGTGTTTAGGTTAGAATTGTGTTAGTTTATTAATTAATTTTGTTTTAAGTGTTTTATATGTTAGTACAAGTCTTTGAGCTTAAATATTATGTTTTTAAGGTACCTTGATGTGTTTGTTAGTGTTTCAAGGTTAACATTGAAGAACAGAAAAGTTTTAGAGACAATCGGGCCTAAGCAACGGCCCATGATCGTGACACAACAGGCCACGATCATGACAGAAGCACCAGAGTTAGCCACGATGGCTTACGATCATGGCCTACATGCCATGATCATGACAGAAGGCTAGAATGTGGCCCACGATTGTGGCCTGCATGGCCATAGTCGTGGTAGCGCAGACACTAAAAAATGTTAAGTTTTAAGGGAATCTAGACCCTGGAAAAACTCTAAGGTTGCTTAGAACACAAAGGATATTTAAATAAAAGACAAAGAAGCAGAAGGGAGCTTTTGTATTGTCCACCTCAAAGAAACCCTAGGGAGAATTTATCGAGAGATAAAGGAAGAATAGAAGGAAAAGAGCAGAGGAGACTCGACGTACTTCCTAGATCAGGAGTTTCTTGACGTCACTCCCTCCCATCATTCATTCAAATTATATTTCCTATTTATGTTTAGTTTTATTATTGTATAGAATTGGATTGAATAGTTGTTAATATGATCTTGAATGATGAGGATGTTCTGAACTCACCTTTAGATTTTTTCTTTAAATTGTTGAAATCTAATTGTTTATATGGTTATTGAAATTGTTGTGGTTTAATTTTGCGAGTGCATAATTCGATAATAAACTGAGAGCGTGAATCAAATGAATAATGATTAAATTAGGCTAACATGTTAGGTGATTTAATAGAACAAGAATTAAATCAAATCAGTAAACTGTGCAAAGAGAGATCTTATATAGGTTTTTCGATAGTTTATTATAGAACTTTAGAATTAATTAGGGTTTGGATAGGTTCTTAATTGAGAAATTGCAACTTCCATAATCTGATTAGGGTTTATGATTTAAGGTTAATGGTTATAACTCGATAGAGAGTAATAAACCCTAGGATCATCTAAGACCAACAATCTGGTAATTCATAATTAGTTAGGTTAGCATTAAGGATAGGTAAAATTCCCTTTCTCTCAATTCATAATTTCCTTAGGTTGATTCTTGGGTGTGTGTTGCAACTACTGAATAATTAATATTTTGTGTTCAATTCTTAATTTGATTGATTGAATTAAATTCTCGTTTTTAGTTTCATACATTTTGAATTTCTGTGATTTGTTTCTGGCCTTAGATTTTAGGAATAGATTATCCCTACTCTTGAGATCGAAACCTTAGATACTGCATTAATGAACCATACGCTTGTGGATTATCGAGGGTTATTTAATAAAACTTACACACACTAACACCTGGACAAGTTTTTGGCGCCATTGTAGGGGAGGCGATTAGTTTAATTCTTTAATTTAAGGCGTCTTAGTTTTTTTTTTTATGTTCTTTCTTTCTTTCTATTTTTGAATCCCTGCTCTTGCATAAAACACAAGAGTCACAAGAAGTTCTAAGCTCAAACCTTAGAATTAGATATTGGAATGATCAACTAGGAAAGCTCAGCATGAAGAAGAAGAAATCGTGAAAGCAATAATGGTTGAGAAATTTTAGCAAGATTTAGATCCAGAGCGAACCAGGTTCAATGTAGTTAACTAAGGCGTAGCTTGGCTACCCGTACAAGTCGCCTCTTTCAAAATTAAACTAGCCTTCCTAAACATGCTTCAATAAAATGTGCAATTCTATGGACTAACGAATGAAGATCCTAATACACATATAGTGAATTTCCTAGAAATCTGTGATACCTTTCAGTATCATTAGATGTCGAAGGATACAATAAGAATTAGTCTTTTCCCTTTTAACATATGAGATAGAGCAAAGGCCTGGTACCATTCTCTCAACCTAGCTAATGTCATAACTTGGGATCAACTAATTTGTGCCTTTTTAGATAAATATTTTTCCTTTACTAAAACCATGAAGATTATCAAAGAGATTACCAACTTCCAGCAAAGTGATGGGGAATCAATCTATGAAGCATGGGAAAGATACAAGGATTTATAGTGGAAATGCTACACTATAACTTACCCAAGGAATTCTTATTATAAACATTCTATGATGGAGTAACCCTACATACAAGAGGCACGATTGATGCAGCTTCAGGAGGATCATTGATGAGAAAGACTGTAGATGAAGAAGAAGAGTTGATGAAGGAGATGGTGAGTAATAGCTGCCTATGGATGAACGAGCGGAGTAGAGAACACACTACTTTTTGAGAATAAAAAGGAATTGTAGTTGTTGACCAAATGATGGAGATGTAGGCAAAAACTGATAACTTAACTTGACAGCTCAACAACATGAAGGTTTCATCCTCAGTGTTGGTAAAAGTCATGCAACTAAAGTGTGAACTTCGTGGACAGATGGACTATGATATAGTGGACTGCTTCGTGATAAAGGATAGCAATCCAGAGCAAGTTAATTATATAGGAGCTCAATATCGACGAATGGGGGAAACAATCCCTATTCTAACATATACAACCCCGGATGGAAGAATCACACAAACTTCTCGTGGACGAACAATGCTGGAGGATAGTTCAGACCTCAAGGATAACTAGGCTTCCAATAAGATAAACCGAGCTCAATAGAATCGAAGTTGGATAGGATTTTAGATAAAATTGGAGGCATGAAGGATGAACATAGGAGGCTTGAAAGTAAGTTCGAGCAAGTCACTAAAAACCACGCCTTTTCAATACACAATCTGAAGGTTTAAGTAGGTCAATTAACAGAGGCAATTTCTACTCCGAATATAAGAACCCTTCTAAGCAATACCGAATCTAACCCAAAGGAAAGAATCATGGTCTTTACTTAAACCTAAGAAAAGAAACTCAAACATATGACAGAAGATAGAGATAATGGAGAGGGATAAGCAATTATGGAATTCTTTCGAAGTGAGCTCATAATTAAACTAATCGAGGAACCTCGACCCTAATTTTTGTACCCTATTTTAGCTCACCAAAGTCAATTTCAAGTAAGGTGACGAGGAATTCTCAGGAGGTTGAATTAAACAAGGTTGAGGACATAATAGAACAACTACAAAAGAAGCGCACACTAAAGGAATCAATCAAGAAGAAGGTTAAGTTGCGCATAGCAGAAGAAAACCTTAATATAGCGTAGAAAAAAGAGGATCCAGGGATTTTTACATTCCTTGCAGTATCAATAGAGTCAAAATAGTAAGGGCATTTGTAGATTTGGGAACAAGTAACAATAAGATGCCCTATAACTTTAGTAAAAAATTGGGGTTAGAAGAGTTGGAACCCACAAAGATGCTAGTGAAGACGGCATACAAAACAGTTCATCGATCAAAGGGGATTATTAAGGATGTGCAAGCACATATTGATATTTTTACCTTCCCCACAAACTTCTTTGTATTGGATGTTAGAGAAGATGTAGAAACCCTTATGGTCCTTGGATGACCATTCATGACTACTAACCACTCTATAATTAATGTTGATGGGGTGAACTGACTCTGAGGGTCAAAAAGCATCAAATAAACTTTACTATGTTGAAGAAAGATAATAGTTCTCCCTTACTTCTACTTAACATCAAAGAAACTAAACCTCAAGGAAAATGGAAAGATATTGAGGATTCTGGGAATGTGTTTAGAAAGAAACGATCGAGGAGGAGAAAGCGAAGGAAGGGGAACCCAAGGCATGGTAGCTCATGTATGAATGGTAAGATCAATAATTGTGCTATAATTACACTATTCATTTAAACCACCTTGAGCATAAGAAGAGCATCAAGCTACTGATGTGAAAAGAAGTGCAGCATGGGAGGCAACCTATGGGTTGTTAATTCCATAATTATTTCCTTTGATTTTTACATAGTTTGAATTTTGTAGTGCCGTTTTTTTGTTTCCAAATAAAATCGAGAAGGCATAGGATTTCAAAATGAATTAGATAACCGAGGAAGTAAGCAAAAGAAAGGTGAAACAGCTATAAAGAGTTAAGAAGTGATCTCGGGAAAGTGTAGAAGGACAATAGAAGAAAAATAAAAAAATAGTGGAAATATTGTAGCCTGTAGCAGGGTAAACTTATCCCACTCGATTTTTAGTTTGAATCTTTACCATTTTAACCTTCATTCACCTATATATTCATTTCCTACTTCAATTTTTCACTTACTTTCATTTTAACTTTATCTCTCTAAGTTTAAAACCTCCAAACACTCTTACTTCTCTCTAACCAAATTCCAAAGTTTCACTTTATTCCAACTTTCACCTACTTGCAAGCCAGTATGCCACGTATTAAGCAGTCAGTAAGGGGCGATCGATCATCAGGACGAAATTAAGTCGCGAGATAAGGGTGAAGGAATAGGGTGGCAAATTTTAGAGCACCCTTCCTAATCTACACAGAGGAGGAAGATATTTGTTTCCAATCTCTTAATGCTAAACAAATTGTAGTCTCGAAATATTTTAATTTTGATATGCTTGATAGGCTAGAACTGTAAGATAGGGTAAAGAACCTAGCAGAAAGAATTTAGTGGGCAAAGTTCATACACTTCCAATATCTTGTCTGCCAGAAGCTCAATCTAGAATTCTTCACTTCCCTTTATTACGAACCTAGTTACCCTAAAGAAATGTGGTTTAGGTTGTGGGGACAAAATCATAAGCTGAACATCAAAATGATGTGCAATGTTTTCGGTTCCCAGAGTCTTCCATTATCGATCAATATGATGATTTTCGTGCTTCTTGCAATTAGAATGAGCTCACTAGGTTAGAGGGATTCGACGCTAAAAATACCCACAACAACATTATAAGAATCCATGAGCACTTGTTATTATGCAAATTCATGTGTCAAATGGTTTTTGATAATTAAAAAACAAACAAGTGCTCAATAAAGGAACTTTTTCTGTTGTAGTGCATGGATCATAGCATCCCAGTGTGCACCTCCACACATGTGCTGAACACTATTGTTACAACTCTACGTAAGAGGAGTAAGAATTTAGGTATGGGGTACTTGGATTTCACCATTATTGAGTATTATGGCATGGACTGTAGTGGTTTAACTGTCCACCTCCTGGATTTTCTAAATCACCATCATTTGTGGCATTCTGAAATCTTTAAGTCCCATAACATGGAACTTTGGAACATTAACTAAAAGATTCATGTGAAGACTAGGGCCAGTCAGGCGAGTTCTAGGACAGCACCGCCTCAGTAGGCAAAAGAGGACTCGACTAGTGAGGAGTCTGAAGAGGAAGAAGACATAGATGAATTGGGTTGGAAGAAAGTGTTCGATACAATCTCTACAAACACCAAGGTAATTACAGATACACTTATAGAGAATTCTAGAAGGATGAAGGAGATGGCCCAAACAAAACAATGTCAGAGCTGGATATATGTTGTATCCATCATTACTTCAAGGCTCAAGGCATCCAACTGCCACACCATCCCTGCCTCCATCACCGTGAGGCTTTATTTCTAACCCTTTTCTTTTTAAATTTAGTTCGTATTTTATTTTTGTTTTTACTTTAATTTTTGTTTCTTCTTTCCACACATGTTGTGTGCCTCTTTCTCACATTGAGAATAATGTGTTGTTCAAGCATAGGGAGGGTTATGTGTTTTGTTTTAAGCGTGAATTTTGCATATTGTATGATTGTTTATTTAGGTTGCATATTATAAATTATGTGAATGTGTCAATGGCTTAGATGGATTGAAATTGATTAACTTTTGAACATAGTCTATTAGGTTGTGAAAAGTCATTAGCTTGTGAAATTAGTGAATTGGGTTCTTTGGCTAAATATCCAAGTTAATTAGGATCTAATGTTAGTTTGTCACAGTCTAAATTGTCACATTCATTCATAATTTTAGGTCATTCTACTAAAGTAGACTTGCTAGTATTTTTTCACAAAAACGAGTAGCTAAAGCAGCAAGGTAGGCTTTTAAAAAAATGTGTTTGTTAATAAATAACTATTTCGCTGGCCTTCGGGTTATGAATAGAGCTAGTAGCTGGTTGAGAACTTGATGTAGCGAAGTAATAGGATCGACAAGTATCACAAATATGTGCCTCTACGTCAAAAGGCTATAATGACTTTCCAACCAATCAGTTTAATAAAAATATGACTTAGTCGAGTAACCAAATCGACATTCATCTCCAATGTTTTCCTCTGAGTAAAAGACTAAGTCTGTGTCCACAAAAAAATAAAATAATAAAATAATAAAATGTTTTCTAATTAAAATTGACCGAAATTGTAAATACCTTGACATTTCATGAAAACGCACTTAGGAGTAGTTACAGAGTTTGAATGACCAAAGAATTATTAATGTGAGTGTACAATTGAAAAGGGTGAGTAACTTGACATTTGGTTTTCGATTAATATGTATGTTTAGTTTAGAGCCCCTAGAAGTAGATTTTGCATATTAATGATTTGAAATAACTTGAATGATTTTGTTTAAAGTTATATTTATTTCATAAAATTGAAGCCATTGTCTCATTACTACAATGTGTGCTTTGTGATATTTGTGTGTTTGTTGTTTTGTTTGCTTGAGGGCAAGCAAACATTTAACTGTGGGGATGTTGATAAGTGTAAATTGCATCATATTTTAGGGCTTAGTTTGATATGTATTTAGCTATTAATTCAATCATTTAGTATGTGTTTAGGTTAGAATTGTGTTTGTTTGTTAATTAATTGTGTTTTAAGTGTTTTATGGGTTAGTACAAGTCTTTGAGCTTAAATATTATGTTTTGAGGTACCTTGATGTGTTCGTTAGTATTTAAGGGTCAACATCAAAGAACAGAGAAGTTTCGGAGAGATTCAAACCAAAAAAATGATCCACGTTTGTGGTAGATAGAAGTACTAGAATTCACCTACAATTATGGCAACTATCGTGACACAATCCCAAGACATGGCCCATAATCGTGGCCTACATTAGGTAAACACGCAAACACTCAAAAACATAAAGTTTTAAGGGATTTTTCAGAACTTTCAGATCATGGAAAAACCCTATGGTTGTTTATTACACAAAGGATATTTAAAGAACAAGACAAAGAGGCAGAAGGGAGCTTTTGGATCAGCCACCTTGATTAAACCCTAAAGAGAATTCATCGAGGGATAGAGGAAGAGAAGAAGGAAGAGAGAAGAGGAGAAGAAGTTGACTCGACGTACTTCCTAGATCAGGAGTTTCCCGACGTCATTGCCTCTCATCATCCATTAAGATTGTATTTCCTATTTATGTTCAGTTTTATTATTATATAGAATTGGATTAAATAGTTAATGATAGGATCTTGAATGATGAGGGTGTTCTAAACTCAACTTCAGATTTTTATCTTTGAATTAATAAAATCTGAATGTTTCTATGGTTATTGAATTTATTGTACCTTAATTTTGTGAGTGCATAATTCAATAATAAACTGAGAGGGTGAATCAAATGAAAAATGATTAAATTGGGCTAACAAGAGTTAGGTGATTTAATAGAACAAGAATTAAATCAAATCAGTAAATTGTGTGAAGAGAGATATTACATAGGTTGATTGAATTAAATTTTCAGTTTTAGTTTCATACAATTTGGATTTGTGTGATTTGTTTCTAGCCTTAGATTTTAGGATTAGATTATCCCTCCTCATAGGATCGACACTTTAGGTACTACGCTAACAAACCATGCGCTTCCAGATTTATTAAAACTTACACACACCAACAATTGATTAGAGAGCCGTTCCATGAGGCATGGGAATGTTTCAAACTCCTGGTCATTCAGTTTCCACACCATCATTTTCCACTCCACATGCAGAACCAATTCTTTTATGATGGATTGACACAACAATGTTAGTATACAGTAGACAATGCAACAGGATGAGCTATGGGAAAGAAGATAGCTGAAGAAATTTATGAGATCTCTGAAATGTTGGGGGCCAATTCTTAACAAAAGAGAGAGAGGGGAAGAAGAACTAAAGTTCATGAAGTGAGCTCGAATGAAGAACTGGCCATGTAGTTAGCTGAATTTATGGGGCATGTAAAGACGCTAACTACAAGACTACCCCAAAATGTTCCAAATCAAGGGTATGTGGTATATGTGGAAGTAATGGTTATGGAGCTAATGTTTGTTCATAATTCTTATGAGCCTTTTATAGATGGGGAACGACATGTGAACTCACCCAATGGTTTTCAACCAAGGGAGTGAAATGATCCGTACTCAAACATCTACAACCTTTGTTAGAGAAACCAACCTAATTTTTCATAGAAGACCAAAAATCCACTAATACAGCCCTAACCACAATACCAAAATTTTTATAAGCCGAATTATTACCAAGGGCAATCCTTACTTTAAAACCTACCAGGCAAGCCTTCTTTGGTGGAAAGCCTGAATGCATTTATTCATATCAGAACTCAAAATCAAGAAATGAACAACAAGGGGTTTGATTCTTTAGAGCTATCTATGAAGAGGATTGAGATCCAAATAAGACAACTCGTGGCTCAAATGTATAATAATCAAAAAGGGAAGTTACCCAGTCAACTGGAGTAAGCCCAATCAATCACTATTTTGAGAAGTAGTAAGGTAATCGATAAGCATGTTTAGATCCCTTCTAATCTATTTGGTGCAGGTAATCAAAAAGAGGAGAGCCTCCTCAACAAAGAAGGTGAGTAGAATGGAGGAAGCAATGGGCACAATAACCCTTCAAGACAGGTTCAAAAAGGTGAAAAACTGGGGCATGTAACCGACTGTAATAAAGGACCAAGATTGCATAAGGTGACTAATCCTTATAGAGCACCGATCCTATATCTGAGCCACCTTAAAGAATCAAAACAAGATAAGCAATTTTCTGATCTTTATAATATGTTTTCCAAAGTTAATATTAACCCACCTTTATTACGTGTGATAAAAAACATTCCAACTTATGTGAAATTCTTCAAGGAACTAAGCACCAAAAAATGAAAGTTCGAGCCAAACAAGAAGGTGATAGTTTCAGAGGTTGCAAGTATAGTGCTACAGTAGCAATTACCCCCTAAATTAAAGGATCCAGGGAGTTATCATGTGCAAGTGTCAATGGGTAATGGTGATGAGTTTAAGGGTATGCTTGATCTTAGGGTGCGTGTAAACCTTATGCCTCAATCTATTTATATGAAACTAGATCTTGGAAAGTTAAGAACAACCAGTATGTTCCTACAATTAGCTGATAGGTCAATCCGTTATCTAAAAGGAATAATGGAAGATATGTTGGTGAAGGTTAGCAGATTGATTATTCCTGTAGAATTTGTGGTCTTAGATGTAGGGAAGGTTAAACAGTAAGGGAAAGAGCACACCATACTCTTAGGGAGGCATTTTATGACCACTATTAATACCTTGATTGATGTGAAGAACGGAAAGTTGAGCATGACTGTTTTGGGAGAAATAGTAGAATTTTCAATCTTTAATGTTGAACCTATTCCTACTCTTACTATTTATGAAGACTATTCTTTTGTCGATCAAGTTAATGCTTCATATTTTGATTTCTCCTTGTAGGAAGAAGAAAAGAAGATGGATTTAGTTAAAAAGAGTAATGAATGCTGCCAATTGCTGCTAGATGCAACTAAAGGAGAGGTAGGCGAATTCTTGAGGAAAGGTCCCAATGAAGAGAAGAAAGCAATGGACTTATTACGTTGAGCGATCCACCTTGAGCATAACAATTGAGGTGTCTAACTAAAAGACATTAAATAATCACTAATTGGGAGATTAGTTATTTGTTATTTCTTTTTAGTGAACCTTGACTTAATAAGTTTGCTTTGTGTGCATACTCTCCTGTCTCTTCTATCTATTTTCCTTGTAGCTGTTCTTCATTTCTCAATGCAGTATGCCACGTTCCACACCAAATCAATGCAGTGATCACCCCCACATTCATAATATATTTCTATCCCTTTTTGTTTTGATTGTTAGTTTAATTTCTTTTAGTTTTAATACATATCCTTGTTTGTATTAATTTTTGTCTTTTATCTTAAACGCCTCTTTTACTTTTTTGTATCACATTAGGAATAGTGTGATTTTCAAATGTGGGGGGGAGTATTAGTTAAAAAAATTATTATTGTTTATGTGTTGTGTGTTTGTTTTCCCATTTAATATTTAGAGACACATGATCATTTAATGAACTTAATCGAGATTATAAATGCATAATATGAGTGAATGAGTATATTAGCATGCTTAGACTGATTAACTTGGATTTCAGTTAAAAGGATATTAGCTTATTGTGATACATGAATGACACTTTTCTTTAGTAAGAATTTGACCCATTTAAAATATTTACATCAAATTCAAGTATTCTGTTTTAAGGATGTTCTTTCATGATTGAGGAACCCTAGACCTTGCTTGCAAATACTAGTTAAGATCACATAATCTTATGCAAACATTGAAATGATGGAGGCAATTAGGATTTACCCCTTTTTCTTAAAAAACTACCATGATGTGACCTTTAGTGAACCCCCTTTGAGCTTAACATGAAATCTTTTCTTTCTTCAAACCCAAAATATGAGCCTCGACCTTATTATTTATCCTCTTCCTCGTACCTACCATAAGGCAAGTTGAGCATTTGATTGTATATGATTGGGTTTAGGGAATAATTGTTTAAACAAGTATGGGGGAATCATAATATATAGTTGGTTTTTGAGTTAGGAATGGATAGGGTTGTAATAATGTGTATCTCTCCTCTAAATTCTTTTTCTGTTCTATACTTAATCTTGTTCTAAATAAATAAATGAAAATATAGAAAAAAGAGAAAAACAAAGAGTAGAAAAGAGAAAAGAGAAAGAGAAAAGAAAAGAAAAGAAAAACAAACAGAAAAGAAAAGAAAGGAAGAGAAGATGACCATAAAATGAAAGAAGAGGAGAGAAGTAGAAAAAAAAGGGGGAGTGTTAATTTTGTTAAATGATAGGAAAGAATTGAGTATTTTATGGTTCAATGTTTTGTATTATTTTAAATTTTCAGTTTGGGTTGTAGTTTTAAAATGCAATTTTCGCTTTTCCTACCCTTAACTCGACCCTATTACATTTGAAATAAAGACCTTCAAATTGATGTTTTTGTTTGATATGAGTGGTGGAGATTGGATTGTTAAGCAAGTTTATGGTAGATGCCTTATATGAAATAAACAATGAGTGAATACATATCCCACCTTTGAATGCTTGAGAGGATGGAGAGTGGAGTGAATATCTATCACACTTGTTGATTGTTCTTTGAATTAAAGTGCTTGTTGATTTTGGCTAAATATCTGAAGAATAGCTTGTTCATATAGTATTATGAGTTTCAAGTTCTTAAGTTGTGTTTATTGAAATGATCGTTCATATCTTTGATTATTATTTAGGAAAATTGTTGTTTCCATTGTTTGTTTTTATAGTCTAGTGTTTTTTATTTTGCTTATGGACAAACATAGTTTAAGTGGGGGGGAATTGTTGTGTCCAATGTCTATTGCTTTTGGTTGCCTTCATATATTGATTTTGGTTACAAATTCTTGTGAGTTGATCTAAATGAGAGATAAATTGAATGAAAATGGTGTGAATATTGCATACATGTTGATCGGATTAATTTGTGAACATTACATGAAAAATTAAAGTTGACGTTACATTCCATAAGAGAAAATAAAATAAATAAATAACATTTAAAGATGTCACCACCTACACTATGGTGACACCTTTGTCACCACTGTCCATAAGGTGATGACTAAAATGTCACCATCATGCAAAGGTGGTGATTCATTAGTTTCCACCTACACGGTCGTGACACTTTTGTCAGCACTTTGCATAAGTGGTGACTCATTAGTTACCACTTGCATGGTGGTGACACTTTTTTCTGTGTCATGCATTAGGTAGTGACAATTGATGTCTTTAGTCACTACCGCATAAGCTTATGCAAAGGATTTTGTCACCCTGTTGCAAATTCTCATTCACTGTGTCTGTTTTATTACATGGCAATTGTAGGTTGAAGGGCATGAAAACCTAAACCTAGACGAGCCTACAAATAGAAAGGAGAGGACGGTGGTAGCGACATCTATTATTCACTCTTCATTCCACACATCACAGACACACTCATTTAGCTAGGACAAAAGGAGAGATAGAGAGGGAGGTGGAGAAACATAGCTTCGGCGAAGAGAAGAAAGAAGAGAAACAGAGGAGGAAGAGAAAAAAGTAATAGAGAAAGTGAGCTTAGACTAAAGGTAGAAGGAGAGAGCCAACACCAGACACTACGTAGAGTCTGACTGAGATCCACCGCCAGCTTCATCATTCGAGAGGCCATTTGTTTGTTTTTTCCTTTTCATCTCTGCTGCTGTGTAGTGAAACATTTATGTTGAACTCATTTGTTGAACTCCTTAATATTTTATCTACTGAATCTATTTCTTTGTTAAAGATTGATAGTCCATTCGGTATTCCTTGTTTTATTGGTTTAATACTTTTTTTATTGTTCAACATAGGACTAAAGTGTATGGAGATAATGATCTGTATTTATACTATGATGGGTTGATCTCTTTTCTTAAGAATTAATGTAGTCATTTTAGTCAAATATGCATGAATGAGGGATTGTGTTCTTGTCTTATGTTTGTTATAGTTTATTTTAGTATTAAACGAAGGACCAAGAGGAGAACTTTAATATGGAACTAAAAACTATAGACGCTTAGGTTAAGAATTAGAAATATATTATAGATGGCTCCTCTTTAACTCTACCTACCGCTACTAGCTCTTTGGGATCCCATTAAGTTTATAAATGTCTTATGTGGGTGCTCGATGTCGAATGACCATGTGTATATGTTTCATTATGTCTAAATTGAGTGATCCCATAGTGCTAACCTACCACATTAATGATAATCGATCAAATATTCCCATTTGTGGTGCCAGGTTTGTTACATAAGTCCCAAAACAAATTGTGTTGATCTTCCTCTCCTCGCTATGACGCTTAATGAATTGGGCAAGTGCATACCACAAGTGGATTGACGTCCTTTTGCTTATGCTCCATAAGTAATAGACATCTATGTTCC